>PVKS010016445.1:0-43931 GCA_004027875.1 Aplodontia rufa | reverse complement strand
GCGGAAGTACAAAGAGAGAGCACTCTTCCCTCCACGGACCGAGGAAAACCAGGTAATTGTAAAAATGCTGCAATCATTTTTCTACCCTGAGCTTTTACAATCCAATTTATGGCTCTGCTCCTCACAGCTGCTTTCCAGGGCCCACAGACTGCGGTTAAAACATATTAGCTGGAATCAGAATAGCAGGTTCAAGAATTTATGTATTTATGGCTTGCCTCCAAGAGGCACAAGTGAGGTGACGTTGATTGTTTTAATTTGCTGCGCCTTGTGTCCCCTTGCCTTAGGCTGCTCAGAAGGGACAGGAGCCCCTGGCATGCAGTGCTGTGCTGGGACTCTGCACACTCACGTGCATGGTGGCCAGCGGTGGCCAGTGAACCTCCGGCTACAGGTGGCGCATTCTCCGCACCGTGGCCTCCACCTGTAGGGCGTGGGTTCAGAGGCTAAGCTGGCCAGAAGACCCCGAGGCCACACATGGTGGAGGCCAGCTCTGCTTTTCTTTTTCTTTTCTTTCTTTCTTTCTTTTTTTTGAGAGAGAAGGAGAGAGAGAGAGAGAGAATATCAATTTTTAGTTTTTCACATGGTCTTTGTTGCTCCGACATTTAGTTGTGTACGTGGGTGCTGGGGTTCAAACCTGTGTACTTGTGCATGCCGGGCAAGCACCGTAACTGCCGACCCACCACTCCAGCCCCCAACCAGCTCTGCTTTTCAAGGCCTGAGGTTCTGCAGAGCAGGTGATGGTCCCTATTGGAGGCCACCGAGGCAGAGAGCCAGGTGAGGTGCACAGTCCCTTGAAGAGGACCTGCTGTGGCTTTACTCCTCACTCTGCCACTTCTTGGTTGTGTGGCGTGCAGTGAGCCCCTTGGCCTCTGGGCCTCAGTTTCTCCACCTGTAAAATGGAGCTGATAAGAGTCTACCACTCTGGGTATGGGAAGAATTAAGTGAGCATGTCCTTGTAGTGCTGTGGACACCGTGGCTCCAGATGTTGGCTCTGGTTTTAGATGTCACTTGGCCACATAGCTCCTTCAGGCACTCCTGACTGACACTTCAGAGTCCTAAAGGGGGCCTTCCTGCCTCTCCTGCAATTCTTTGAGTTCTGTTGCTTCGTTCCAGTTTCATCTCAAATGCCACCTCCTCTACATTCCCTGCTGGCAGCTGTCTCTCTCTCCTCCCCTGGCCTCCCAGTGCATGTTGGAAAGTCACTATGGCATGCATTATGGTCTGACATGCACAGTGTCCTTGAGGTCCTCGGCACAGGGCTCAGGTCTCGTATATATTGCTCGATCTGGCCTCTCTACCGCACCCCATCTGTGGCTTGCATGGAATAGGAGCACAGCATCCTTCAGCTAATTGCACACCAGCTCACTCCAGCTCAACCCAGCTTTCAGAGATCCTGAGTTAGGCTCTGGCATTTTTATGTAACAGGTGCCCAGCTCAATCAGACATAAATGGATGCTAGATCTGGATCCTTCTAGAACCTAAGAAATTCCCTGCTGCTGAGCCACCAGGCATGGTCCTGCCAGTGGGCACCAGGGAAGGCATGCCAGTCACTTACGCCCATGATCCCTGAAAAGGCCTGCAGTGGGCATGTGACTTTTCAATGAAGGAATGTACCCAGACAAAAGTGCTGGATGCGGAACAGGTCAAGAGAGAGGGGCACACAAAACCTAGTTCTGTTTTGGCACCTTGATGTTTTTTCAGACTATGATGTTTTAATTAGGGGGCTGTTCAATTCTGAACTTCCAAATCCCTCAATGACAAAGGCTTTCAGCACATCTGATTAGGGTGCAAGCCACTCAAGCTGGCCTAATGCTAGAGAGCAGTGTTAGGAACTCGGCGAAGCTCTAACACCTATTCCCTGCTGAGTGCCCCAAGCGAAGTGCTTGCAACCATGCATGTCCCTGGTGCCCTCTCTGTGACATAAGAAAGTGCCTGCACCCTTGCCCCACAGGGGTGTCTGACTTAAATACGCTGTTGCACATAGTGTCTGCTATGGTCCTCAGTATACAGGAAGGGCTCAGCAACTCTTTCTGCTCTGGGTGCTGCCCATTTGTGGTCTCTGAACTGTGTGCAGGAGGGTGATTCCACCTGGAGTCAGTCCAGTCTCTCTGATCTAGCTGAGCCGGGTAAACCTGTCCTGTTTGGAGAGTTGAAGTGGAAAGGAGAGTTTGACCAGGAAAGGGAATAAATAATAACAGAACCCAGGTATATCTAGACCACAAGGGGTAACAAATGTCATTACTTGCTTTTTAGAAAGAATGTTTACGAAGTGGTATTCCAGGGGCTGGCTCAGCAGTTACAGCGCTTGCGTGGCACTTGTGAGTCCGTGAGTTCAAACCCCAGCACCTCATACACAGTGAAGTTTCAGAGCAACAAAAGCCATGTGAAAAACTAAAAATAAAATTGAATATCTCACTGCCCCTGTCTTTTTAAGAAATAATTTTAAAAAGGTACTCCAAAAGTGGGGGTGGGGTTTCCTACCCCGTAGACCTTCATTTTTGAAATAAACTATCTCATGGTAATAACGACACCCACTTTCTGCTCATCACCCCAGGATTAGAACTAAATTGTAATAGCAACTGAAAGTCAAGAGGCCAGAGCCCTGGCTGTGCTCCCAGGGAAGGAGGGTCCAGAGCGGGGGGCTGTGAAATCACCATGGTCGAATGCCCTGTGCTTTTCAAATGCAGCAGAACTGTGACAGTCCTCTTCAGTTAATAAGTGCACTGCACGCTGGGGACCTGGCTTTTCGGAAATCTATCAGTAACAGTGAGAGGGACAGAGGGGCCAGTTTTGCAGTTAGCGGTGTTAAGAGGGTGCTTAAAGGAGCTCATGAAATATCTGCCTCCGTGCAGGGAATCACGTCACCCCCAAGAAGTGGAAGGAAACCACATGTAGTGTGAGCAGGGGAAGAGGATGGTGGCGAAAAATGATCTGGCTGTGAACTGGAGAACCATTTGCAGAAGGAGATCAGTGAGTCACAAGGCCATGCTATTCAGTGCCACTGCCGTTCACAGGTAATTTACAAGACACACGAAAGGCTTCCGCCTGCAGCAGCACCTGCTTTTAAGCCGCATCCGGGTGTCCCAGTGGAGCACGTCTCCTGGAGATGCAGGGTATTTTTATTCAGAAGGGTGGGCAAGGGCCAGGCCGCAGAATAGCAGCAGCCTACTGGTGTGGGCCTTGTTTTTTCCACATAGATGTTTTACCATCTGGTTCTAATACCTGTGATCACTTAACCTCGTGAGTGTGTGTGTGATTCATCCTAACCATTAGAAAATATCTCCTAGGACCTCGCTACTCACAGTGGCTGCAGAGAGCATTAGAAATGCGTATCTGAGGCCCCACCCCAGAGCTGCTGGAGGGGAAGGTACGTGGCTTGTACCAGGATCCCCATGTGTGCCCAAGAAGGCTGGAGGAGCCCTATCCAGGGCAACGGTGCCAACCTGCAGACTCCGATGAGTTGGGGCTGAGGGAGAAAGGGGTTGCTCCCTAGGAGGCCTCTTGTTTCTTTCTTTTGCCTTTTAGTGGGGCTTCTGGATTAAAGAAGTTGTCCTCAAGCACCAGTTGGGTCAGACTTTCAGGGAAAAGTATGTATGCGGAAATAGAGTTTGGAAACTCTGGTTCCTGCTAATTTCACAAAGCAAATCATAGGCTACAAAAGCTCACCAGTGGCTGGGAGCACAGTTTGTATTCTTTGTCAGTATTACTCAGACTTCACGGCTTATTCGGATCTGTTTATCAATTACCTGTCCATCATCTATCTTTCTGGAGGGAGGATAGGCTACATCTTGTGCTTGGTTGCTGAACTCAAACCTACCCCCTTCCTATCCCTATTGCGCTCATCGTTACCTCCCCTGCCCCGCCCCTTCCAACACAGGCATCACAGTTGGGCTCTGAGCTGCCACGTGCCACCTGCCACCTGCCTGAGGCTGCCCAGACCCATGGCCTTTGCTCTCACCATCTCTATCAACCTGCTACTGTGCCATCCAGACTGTATGGTGCCTGTCTCTCTCACCCTAAGGCTTGGCCACGATGTCTTCTGCTGCCCCCTCCTCCCCTTGCCACCCAGTTCTGGCTCCTGGATGCTGACACATGCTGTGGACTTCATCAGCAGCTCCTTTCCCACCTGGTTGAGAGTGCGAGGGCAAGACACAGATTCCTGGTGCTCATTCAGCAGGACCCTCTTCACGCAGGGCTCTTTCTCTCTCTCTGGGTTCCGATGACAGCTTCCACCTCTGGTTCCTGCAACCTGTCTGCTACAGTTCCCAATCTGGATACTGCACTGTCTCTGTGGCTTCCTACACTTCTCTACACGATCCCTTCATTAAACTCTGCTCAAATTACCCAACTCCAGCATGCCACCTGTCTCCTGGATGCCGACCCCTGTCACACTGTTATTCTACACATCTTGCGATCTTGAAGGTCCCAGTGGCTACTACTTTCCTCCTCATCCTCTTCCTGATGCATCTGATGACCCCCAACTCATCACATTCAGAATGTTCAAAGTCAGTCATGTTGCTCCCCTCGCTCTTCAGGGACAGCGTCACTTTGCCCCCATGCAGGCTTCCACGCGTCATCACCACACACCCAACCTTTGTCAGAAATCACAGTGTCATCAGGCTGGGGGAGGCCTCCTGCTTCCTAGTCCAACCCAGCATAGACCCTGAGGCCTCATGAATAGGGCCAGAGTTGACCTGGCTGCTGAGGCATACCTGCCCTCCCATGTCCTCTGCCCATGCACACCTCAAAGCCCCAACTCCCTCTTCAGCCTCCCAGGTGGCTTCTACATCCCCGGCTCTCTTGCTATAGCCACTCTACCCCTGCAGATCATCTTGATGACATGGGTGGAACATTCAGCCTCCGGCTGGAAACTGCCCCAGGTGGCACAGCTCTAGAACATGTGTGAGCTGCCACCTCCCAGCCCTCGGACACCTTGCAGCTGCCTTTCACCCGTGGAAATCATCCTCCACGTGGTTCCAGCCCACACAGCCTCTCTACCCTCTGTTCTTTATGCTGTTGTCCAATAAAGAATCCATCCCAATCCTGGGCAGCTTTCTGGAGTCCGGATCTGCCTGGGAAAACCCTAGAGGGCTCTCCCTTTCTCTCATTTCCTACAGTCCCTTATTTTCTGTCCCATTTATCATTAAACAATCATGTCCTACTTTTCCCCCCTTTTTTGGCTGCCTTGAACAAGCATAAAAGATACACGTTTAACTCTTTAGCAGCCCCTACCTGAAGGCCCCAACCAGACTGAGTTTCCTGGAGGCTTCTAGTGTGGCTATGTGTCTTGTGTGCCTCCAGAGTGCTCTCAGCAGCTAGAACATGATGAAAACGAAGGGCACACATGAACATAAGACGGCAAAGTCCTTTTGGAGTATTGCAGTGCCCTGTGAACCAGAGCAGGTACACGGAAGGTCATTCCAACCTCCACTGCCCTATTTCTGCTTCTTGATTTCTTTATAAACCTGGCTTCATCCCATCTGATTGTACACACTGCAAATTCTACTTGAATATGGGTTATGATGTACAGAAGTTTTTCTCCAAAGATACGGAAGTGTTTTCTCATCCTGACCCTCCTGTAACACCACCTCTGTGCTCAGAGTGCAAATCACCCTGTCACACATCTTACCTCAAAGTTCACGGTCACTTCCTGGATGGCCACGTTCCCACACCCTCACCCAGACTAATCTGCTTTGCTCACAGTAGCAAAAGAGATCAAAAAAACCAAAACAAGAGATGCTCTTCTCCACTAGCCTAACCTTTTAGCCCTTCCAAGCTGTCCTCCCTGCACCCGCAGCCTCATCAACCCTTCCTGCAAGCTTCTGCTTAAATGTCACTTTATACCTGTATCCACCTCCCCCTGCCTCTAAGACATGAACAAAGAGGCAGAGATTTGGGTCTGATCCCACTGCAGCTGGTGCAAAGCTTAATTCCTATGCATGGCAGGTCCTCCAAGTGCCAGTTTTCATTTCCTCACAATAAAACTGACAATTTCTAGTGAGGCAAGTCACCTGAACAGGGGACTCCGTGAAATGCCAGAAAGCTCCATTCTTGTTTTGACTTAATCTGAGTTATAATACCCAGAAAATTCTCTGTCCCTCTGTGGAGTCCTCCACTGGTAAGGAGGGGACAAGGCCTAGGGAGGTGTCCGGCACCTGCTAGTGGTAGCAGGTGCACCTCCACAGGCTTAGCACTGGGTACTGGCCTTGCCCGGGAACCACTGAGTAGCCTTGGAGCACTTGCTCGGATGCTGGGCCTCAGTGTTCCCTCTTATTTTTGTGGTACTAGAGATTGAACTCAGGGGTACGTTACCACTGAGATACATCCCTAGCCTTTTTAAAGTTTTAATTAAATTTTGAGACAGGGTTAAGTTGCCCAGGCTGGCCTTGAACTTGCAATCCTCCTGCCTCAGCTTCCCAAGTAGTCTGGGATTCCAGGTGTGCACAATCATACCTGGCTTCCCTCTTTCTTATGCTAAAATATCCGTAACATTAAAATTACTATCGTGGCCATTGTTTTATTTTAATAAGAAATTTGTTAAACAATCAAACATGCGTCTAACGAAATTCTGAAAATTAAATTTGCCCCCAAGAGTCCCCCCATTTTCCCACCCTTATCCCTCCCCCCTCCATTTTCCCACCCTTATCCCTTCCCCTGCTTCCCAATACATCTCTACAAATGCCTTAGGTTGTATGTCACTACACCTTTTCCGGATTTAAAACCTGAGAGTTGACCTCCTTTCTCATTGGCCAGGGTCTAGCTCTAGCCTCCACAGATGAGTGGAGACATCCAATCCTTGGTTCTGTGGGTTATGCTGACTTCACTCAGCATGATTTCTTCCATAGCCATTTACCTTCAAAGGCTGCAATATCATTGTTTCTAATTGCTGAGTAGAACTCCATGGTAGAAATATAGCACCGTTTTTGGAGCCATTCATCCAGTGAGGGGCATCTGGGTTGTTTCCATAGTTTAGCTATTGTAAGTTGAGCTGATATGAACATTGATTTCGCTGTGTCATTGTAGTGTGCTGATTCTAAATCCCCTGGAAAAATACCCAGGTGGGGAATAGCTGGATCGTACAGTGGGCTCATCCCTGGTTTTTTGAGGAGTCTCCACACTGCTTTCCAGAGGGGCTGTTCTGGTCTGCAGTGTTATGGTGGCCCTTTTTAAATGCACAGTTCAATAGCATTTCACACTCAACACTGTCATGCAGCCAGCATCACCACCTGTCTCCAGAACTTCAGCCATTGAACGCTAACTCCCCATCTTCCCTTCCTCCAGGCCCTGGCAACTGCCACTCTACTTTCTGTTTCTATGAATTTGACAACTCCATTCATACCTCATATGAATGGAATCATTTAACATCTGTCCTTTGGTGGCCGGTTTATTTCATTTAGCATAATGTTCAGAAAGCTCATCTATTTTGCAGAATATATCAGTTTCCTTACTTGTTGAATCCTATTCCATCACAGGTAGACACCAACCACACTTTGCTGATTTGTGCATCTGTACAGGGACACATGAGCTCCTTCCACTTTTTGATTTTTCCCTTTGTACAATGGATTGAAACCCAATTGTTTTCAAAGGCAAAACCAAAAATCTTTCCGCCAGCCAATTAGAGTTGGTGTTACCATCACCCTGCCCATACCACCTCCCCTGCCCTGGCCCTTGCTGGTGTTACTTAAGGTTTTCAGCTCCTTGCCTGGACTCCGCCTGTGCCGGCCTCAGCCTTCAAGAAGCAGGCTGGAACTTCTGGTTCTAATGGCACTGGGAGCAGCCCTCAACCAGGGACTGTGGGAATGTCCAACCCAGCTGTCACCCTGTGGTGGCCACGGATCTACTCTCCCATGAATTGTGCTGCCCTGGCTGCCTTCCCTCCTATCTCATCTCCCCTCTGGCCTAACCAGTGATGCCTAAGCTCACCTACCAGAATTCTCTCTTGGTTCTGGAAGATTCTAAACTTAAGATACTAATCAGTCAACTCTGATCCAAGCACCATCCTGAGAGCAGGCACCAAGCTCCCCCATCAGGGTGGCACAATGGACAGCAGAGACACAGATGGGTTCTACAGGGTGAGAACTCGGTTATTCGCAGAAGTGGCAATGATCCCCCACTTGGCCCAGGGCAGCCACCTCACTAGGCGGATCCCGGGATCCTGCCTACAGCACTCTGGAGATCCTCTGGGAGGTGAAAGAGGAGCATACTAAGTACTCTGGGGTCACAGTGGCAGTTGAAGGCCCTGCTCAGACAAACCAAGTTGCCCTTCTGGCAAAGACCAGACAGGTGCTTGGGCCCAAAGCCAACCATGCCCCTGTGGGGATGCTCACCCTGCTTCCCTGTTGAGGACTCGGTCTCACCCCTGTCTAGGCAGCCAGGGGAGCAGCTGACCAGGGGGCCAGGCCTGCCTGGCCCCTGCCTGCCCCAGCCCATGGATGAGACAAGTGCAGAAGCTGAGTTTTGCTTCGTGCCATCTTCTGCCTGCCTTTCTCTTGCCTCTTGTGCTGACCCTTTGCTGCAAACTCCAGAAGGTTTGATGATGGAGCCGCCCAGCTCTGATAATATCAGAACACAAAGAGCAAGAGAGTGGGACTTTTAGTTAAAAGAGCAGAGGTCCTGGACCCCACACTGCAGTTGCCATTATCACTGGAACTACATTATCAATGCAGCTAATGAGCTCATGGATCCTGCCATCCCCCAGCCTGGTCCAGTGCTGGTCAATTGGAGGATGACCACTTTTCACTGGTTCAGCTAAAAATCCTTAGCTGGGTCCTATTGTAGTTACGGGACGGTGAATGATTTAAAAATGGAGCTTACTGAATCCCCCAAAGACAACAAACATATACAGTTCTCTTTGTGTCCATTTGCAACTGGTTCCAGGACCACCCGCTCTTGGGTACCAAAATTCACAGTGCTCAAATGTGTTATATAAAATGTCATAGTGTTTCCATTTCACCTATTCATGTCTTCCTGTATACTTTAACTCATCTTTAAATGATTTCCAATTCCTAATGCAAATGCTATATAAATTGTTATATGACAAGGAGCTAGTGATACAACAGCATATATAGTTAGATTTTTTTTTTTGTATCAGGGATTGAACCCAGGGGTGCTTAACCACTGAGCCACATCCCCAGCCATTTGTATTTTTTATTTTGAGAAAGGGTCTTGCTAAGTTGCTTAGGTGCTCACCAAGTTGCTGAGGCTGGCTTTGAACTTGCGATCCTTCTGCCTGAGCCTCCCATGTTGTTGGGATTGTAGGCATGCACCACTGTGCCTGGCTATGAAATAACAGGATGTACGTGTTCAGTATGGATGCAGCTTCCCCGCAGGTTGAGTACTTGATTGCAGAATCCAAGATTAGGAGAGCCCACTGGACCTCTACTTCTTCATCAGTTCACAACTTTTTCCAAGCTACCTATAAGGCCGGGGGGTAATACCTGCTTGTTCAATAAGTATTAATAGAATACCCACCTTTCATCTGATGTGTTGCTCTGGGTTGACAGCTTAAAGGTGCTAAAGATAGTGAGGGGCCTGCTTCAAAGCTTTGACTAATCAGAAGCAGACTAGCAGTGACCCAGGCACATCTAGCACCAACAAAGTGCCAACCGTGTCCCCAACAACTGGCCCCCCTTCGTTCCCCTAATCCTCTCCACTGTGCTTTGAGGAAGATATTATTGCTCTCGCATCGCAGAATGAGGAGACAACTGGGCCCCCTGCCTCAATTCGCCCAGAGTCATGTGGTTACCGAGCGGCCAGCCAAGCTCCCCCACGGCTCCCCCTCAGCACCCACATTCTTCGCTGTAAAGCCCTGCAAGCTGTCCAGGGTGCTGAGCGGGGGTGATCTTTGCATCTCACATGGTCTCTGCACTTTGCATCCGTTGTCTCCCTTTCTGAGTCTCAGAACAGAGGTGTCACAGGGAAGTCGCACTGAAAAGCGTACGTCGGCTCACCTTTGTGAACATGCCACACTTTGCTGACCTCTGTTCAGAGCATGAGTGATGGCTAAAGGCAGGGCACTGATAGAGACACCAGAGGGGGAACACATCTTATGTAGTGTTAATCAGGGCATTAAAGGGCTCTTTTTTTTTTTTTTAAAGAGAGAACCATTCTATTTAGTTTTTCATGTGGCTTTCATTGCTCCGACACTTTCTTGTGTATGTGGTGCTGGGGTTTGAACTTGTGTCCTCATGCATGCCAGGAAAGTGCCATAACTGCTGAGCCACCACTCCAGCCCCAAGGGCTCTGAGCTTTGACAGCGGCTTTCCCTACCACGGAGGGTAGCCCCTGTTGAGGCCTTGCCATTTTGCCTTCCTGAGTCCCTGAAATAGCCTTAGCCCCACCTTCTCAGTGAAGCCACCAATGTTTTATGGTGCAATGATCATAGCAGAAAGTGACACCTGTGTAAAGAAATACCCAAGCCCATGTGCACGCACACCAAGCTTTCCATTTAGATTGTTCTAACACAGAGCACCTTCATATCCCTCATCTTAGGAAAAGGGCATTCCTGCCAGGCACTGTGCCGGGTACTTGGAAGGATGCTGATGGAGACTTGAGGTTCTCAGAGTCTAGTGGGGAAGTTTAGTGACCACCATAGAACTCAATTCAAGAAGACAATTCAAGGAGAGGAATGTTGGTTTCATAGAGAAAGAAGTTCCTGACCCTGCAGGGGTGGGGTGGGAGTGCCTGAGAGTCAGGAAGAGTCCCCAGAAAAGAAGACTGTAATGGCCATGAATATCAGGGATGAATTATTTATGGTGGGTGGATGAAAAAATATAATGCAAGGAACCAAAGTAGAAACTGTGGAGCCAGGAGATCGGGGTGCGAGCTTTGGAGCCAGAAGGCCTAGAATTGGACCCTAGTCCCCACTTGTGGGGTGTGGGACCTTGAGCAAAACTTTGTGTGAAGGTGGCTGCATGCCATCTCATTTAATCCACACTGTGAAGAGCTTGGTCCACCCAGTTGCTGTCTGAAAAATGGCTTATTAAGACGGTTTACGAACAGAGTAAACACTTACGTAGCTCATTTTCTACCAGGACTGAGAAGTGTCCCTACACCAGTGTCTCAGACTTCTGTAGGGCCCTGGGCTCTTGACCTAGGCCTTGAGAGGAAAAGTGAAGGATAACCCTTTGGTTTTTAATGTATGAGCTGTCCATGTTTCCTGACAGAATAGCAGATAAGAATAAATAGCAGCTGACATGCCACCATGAACATGCAGGGGAAAAAATATCAGAGGGCTCTAAGACCAAAGGGAAAGCACGTCTCCCCCGGCTTTAAGGGTCTGCTGTTGGAATGGCACTACCCTTTGAAGTAGGTACAGAAGGGGGTTGTTGGGGAGCTCGGCTCCAGGGAAAAGGAAGTTTCCACCCAATCTACAGTTATTTGTGTGACCTGCACACAGCTGAGACCAGAAGCCCCAGTTTCAAAAAACAATTCACAAATAAATTGCCAATCAACCCAGCTCCAGCTCCACAGCAAATTCCTCCTTTCAACAGCAAAGGAAAAGGAACGAGGAAATTTATAATCTTTTTCCTGGGCATATATCAGCCTATATTTTTGACAAGCTATGATGGAAAGCAGGTTTCCTATCTTCGTTGCTGCTGGTTCTCTAACCTGTCCTCTGCCCCTCCTGCTCCTGTGATATTCAATCTATTTTGTGTTCCCGATGTGTCCAGTGACCCAGATGCGCAGGAGGCTTGCTTAGAATTTTAACTACAGTTCTCTTCTTCGTTCTTCATAATTTGTAAGTTTCTCGAGGTTTCCTGGCCCCTCCACCACATGGCCACTATACTAGAAGGCGGTGGGATGAATCGCAGCAGTGTTGACTCAAGGGACCAGGGACCAGATGGCTTTCAAGACAGGTATTCACAGGGACTCGGGGGAAGAATGAAAGAAGTACAGGAAGATAGCGATATCAAAGGCACAGAATTCGAGGCTCCTTATAGAACAGTGCTTCTCAAAATGCAGTGGGCATAGAGATCCCCTGCAGATTCAGGCTCAGCACATCTGGGTACAGCCCCAGATGGTGCGTCTCTAACAAATCTCTTGGACTTCACCTTGGCGAGATTCTAGATAGCTTCACAATGGGTCCCTACTGGAGAAGTGATGGACCGAAAAGATCAGAGTGAGCAATGGGCTGAGTCTAGAAGCTGGATCTGTAATCCCGGGTCACAGTGTCCTTTCAGAGAATAACAGAACTGGACACAGAACAGTGGGGCCAGGGCAGCGCCCTCCCCTCATAGTCAGCTTTGGGTAGGATGTCACTTGTAGCTATTTTCATTCAATTTTGAGGCAGTGAAGTTCAGAGAGATTCATTTCTCTGTGCTGAATCTATTTTTTATTTAAAAAAATTTTTTTAATACTGGGGATTGAACCTAGGACACTCTACCACTAAGCCACATCCCCAGCCCTTTTAATTTATGTATGTTGCTTAGGGCCTTACTAAGTGGCTGAGGCTAGCCTCAAACTTGCAATCCTCCTGCCTCTGCCTCCTGAGTTGCTGGAATTAGAGGTGGGCACCACCACACGAGGCTGAACCTATTTTGTAAACTGGACCTCTTGAAGGAATCCAAGAAGACTTTTTGGGTCACAGAAAGTGATTTGTCTCTTATTAACCTGCAGTCACACAAGGATCCAGATTCTGCAGTAAGGCAAAGAGCACATTTGCCTAACTGATCTGGGTAATGAATAATATGAGGGTTAGCAAGAACCTGCTTCTGGAATAGTATGAGTGTCATTCCCAGTGGGGACACCCAGGAAGTGAAGTGACTCAGCAGTTACCAGATGGGCTCACCCTCCAGCACCACTCCATGGCCCAGGGCCAGGAATCTGATGTATTCAGCTCCCAGTCATTTTGATGCCCAGCGAGTTTCAGACACCAACAGATTAGCCAATCCCTCAAGGGTCATTCAGCCTGGGAGGGTACCATCATGGACACAACGTCACTCATGTGCCCTCTGCTGGCCAGGGAGGTAAGGACAATCGGAGGGTGAAGCCAAGGGCCCTTCCCAGAGACTGAAGGAAGCAACTATGGCAGCTGGGGACCAACACCACTCAAGACCAGGAAAGGGCAGCAAGGAGCATCAGATGGGAACAAGGAAGCAAAAGTGAGTTGCATCTCAAATGTGCAGGGAGTTTTTTTCCCCCCTTAGAAAAAAACATTTCTTTTTAAAAGCTTTTGAAAACTGAATGAAAAACATTTGATGTGGGACAGATTTTTCCTGAAAGTGTGAGCACTTTGCTGGGTGAGTGCACAGCCATGAGGAGAGTGTGTGGAGGGGGCTCCAGATCTCCCCATTCCTGCAAGAAGAGAAGGGCAGAGGAGGAAGGCACCCCCGATAGTGCCTCTGGGGATGAGGGGTCATGGCCAGGGGCACCGAGAGCCCCGGTTCTTCTCCCATCCCAGACATCTGCTACGTGACTGTTCCTCAGGAGCACCCTCAGCCCCTTGACTTTGGCTGCCCATCTAACTTAGGGTTAGGATTGGGGAGGCTCATCAAGGGTGTGCTAGTCCAAGCCCAAGTCCCAAGATGCCTGAATGTGTTCACTTGCCTCTTGCTCCTCTGTTGTCACCACGTGCAGAGGGAAAGCTCTTCTGGATACTGGCGAGTGCACAGAGGATGAGAGCGGTGCGGATTGGGGTCACTCAGCCAACCCCCAGACCTGTGGGGAAGGATGGGGGACAGAGGCACCCAGCTGCCACACCTGAGGCACTGGGGCCTGGCACAGCCAGTCCCAGATCGGCTGAGCCCCAGCATCTCTGGGATAACACTTGCATGTTATTGAGGCCACCAAGTTCCAGGGTGGTCCCTAAGGCAGCCATGACTAATTGGCACAGTTGGAGAAGGGGCAACTAGCACTGGCCCCTCCCCGCCTGCTGACTCTCCGCTGCTCAGAACAGCTCCTTACTCCAGAGGACGGATTGCCAGGCCACTAATAGGGCAGGATAACCTTGGTAAGGGATGGCTGCTGACTCCAATGTTGTGACCCCTCCCTCTGCATTTCAGCCCTTAGCTCACATTCCTACACTGAATGCAAAGAGAAGCTCGACTTTTAATCACCATGGTTGGCTAGAAAAAGTGACACTGTTGCTAATAAAAACAGGCGATCAGCAACACTATAACACATCATGCGCTTTCCCCCGGAGGTCTCCTGGAGTCTCATCAACACTCGTTCATCATTTGGAGGTCTGAGGCTCCTGCTCACACTGCAGCAAAGACAGGCAGCTACCTCCTGGCCGGCGGGACCTCTCCCAGACTCTTGAGTTAATGATTTTCTCAAAGGAAAGAAGGACAAGGAATTACCCAGGGCCTTGTTGAGGAAGTAAGCCACTAACGGTAAATAATTGCCTATCAATCCAATTTCTTGCCCTGTCAGAGCCTGGCTTAGGTCTTAATCTGCCTCAGCTTCTTTCTGATTGTGTTATCTTAGGAAATCAAATTTTCTGAGCCTCAGATTCCTCCATATAAAACCTCCAGGGCTGCTGTCAGGATTATAGATAATAATGATGCAAGGAAAAGTTGGACCGTATATTTATGCTTATAGATTGCCATGTTCATCAGCTTTTTGCTACTGTAATGGATACCTGATAATTAGCTTGTAAAGAGAAAGGTTCAGTTTAGTTTCCAGTTTTAGGTTTCGGCCTGTGTTCAGTCGGCCCAAGTGCCGTGGCCTGTGCAAGAGAGTGTGGTGGACCAAACGTGTTCATCTGATGCACCCAGGAAACCAAAGAGAGGGAGAGGAAGGAGCCGGTGTCCCCCATCCCCTTTGAGGGCTCTTGTTACACCAGAACTCTTAAAGATTCCGCCTCCTACCAACAGAACAAAGTAAGCAGGTCGCCGTGTGTGATTGTAGGTTGGTATCTGCACGACTCCTGGCCAGGGAGATAAATGGGGCTGAAATCCATCCTGAGCTCCAGAGGCCAAGCCTGGCCTCCTGCGAGGGCTGCAGCAGCCAGGAAACAAGGGTTCCCGGTTCTAACTTGCACTAAGGGGATGAGGCAGCCCTGAGGGCAAGCCCAGGGTGCTGAAAGTTAAAGAAATAGTTGAGCTGGAATTTCTGCAAAAGAAAGTAAAAAATAATCAATTAGGTGGCTTGCAAATAATTACACAGGCAAGAAAGAAAGGCCGGTTGACTTTCCCTTCATCCTGGACAGTGGCCTTCCAACCTGAACCTGTAGTCAACACAAGTTGCTTGTGTACATCCAGGCTTGAGAACTGTGATGTTCATGGGCTCCTTGACCCAGTCCTAGGCTCTTGGGAGCCACGAGCAGGTCAACGGAATGAACAAACAAAACAGAACCTCCAGCAGTTCAAGTTCAAATTCTAGGGTTAAAAATCCAGAACACCCTCCCTTCCCTGGTGTCTTGTTAACAAGAGCTTTAGTTGGCCAGGGCCTCCCAGTGGTTGGGCGGGGGAAGAGGTCGAGGCACCAAAGGGGATGCATGGCAAAGGGGCAGCTGGGGAGGTGGCCGGGTCCCCACAAGCAGCCTCTGATGCACAGTAATGACAGGAAGGAACTCGGCCACCGAAGGCAATTAGGGAGGATGAGACATGGCACCAGCCAGCGAGTCGGGGGAGTGCAGGGGGATCTGATTATCCCTCTGTCTTGCTTAATAGGAGTTAATAGTTGGAAGGGAATAAAAGAATGGTGTGTGAGGTTTAGTGCCAATACAGTCTAATATGCATGCTATGTTTTTATTTCAAAGAAGATAAAGGCCCAAATTTTGTACTGAAAACAAATGTTAAAAATTAATTATAAAGAAGACACCAGAGGGCCTCCAGCCTGTTCCCTGGGTGACTGATTAAATGCCTGCCTCATTTAGACTGGTATAAACCCAGTCTCTTGGAAGAAGGCCAAAACTATTTGCCAACGTCCACAGAGACTCTCCAAGAAAATGATCCTGGTGCCAGGAAAGAGAAAAACATACTCACCACTGCTGCCCGGAGCCAGCCATTGCCACCGGGTGGCATCCAGGCCCAGGCAGGGCCAGGAATGATTCCACAAGGTCACCGTGGGTGGGGCAAGAGCACCCTTCATCATGTGACCATTGATAAGCCACAGGCTGCTCAGGCCTGTGAGGAAAGTGGCCCCAACTTTCCTCCTCCCCTCAGGATTGAGCGTAGAGGACAGGGGTGCGGTGTGGAGCTTTTTCATTTTTTAAATCTCTGGTTTTGTTTGGTTTCAGAAACTACACAATTCTCAGAAATGTGCAAGCGCTAATTGAAATTTTTGGAGCTAGGAAGGAAGCCAATAATTCCAATATCTTTTGAATTTTAAAATTACATTTTAATGTCAAGATAACATTTTCCTTGTTAAAATAAAACTAAAAGATTACCCAAAATGCTAACAGTCCCCTTCAAGACTCTCCAACCTCAAACCCTATTTCTTTCTTTTTGTCCTAAAGGTAACCGCTATGAGGAGTCTGGTGTGGGTCCTTCCAGACCCCCAGCACACACAATCACAGAGGATCGTTTTGGGTGGTCTTTTTCCACTGGTGAGTGTGCACTGGGCACATTTTTCTGCGACTTGCATTTTTTCATTGAACAACAGGTCTCAGAAATTGATTCCTATTGGTGCATATGCCAACCATGGCGCGGTTGCAGTCACTCCATGTTCACCAGAAAAAGATGCCCATGTTTCCTAGACTGATATTTAGGGCTGTTCATAAATACAATCCTAACCTATATTTTTTACTTTGTTTCTGCCAGTTTCCCCCCTTCCCTTCCAAGGACACTATCTGCAAACCAAAAGGAACCATCTGTAGTCCCCACAAGGGAGGGGCAGGGACTTGCATGAAGGACTCTGTAGCATATGTTCCCTCTCCCAGGTAGTGGTCACTAATGCTTCCTGAGGACTTTTGGTCGACTCCCTGTGCCCCTGTGTAGGCCCTGACTGCTTCTGCTATGCATTAGAGTAATTAATGAATCATCTTACCTTCCTTTTTTTTTTTTTAAGCAGTAAGCTTCTTGAGGGTAGGAGTGTATACCAGGGATGTGGTAGGTGCTCAGCAAAGTCTTTCTCATTCTCTATAATGCTATGGGGTGGTGGGCGGGGCAGGGCGGGAATCAAAAGCCAAGTGGACAAAACTGGACCACGGCTCCAACATTTTCCTTCCAGCCATCTGAAAGGTGACAGAATGTACCACCGAAAAATAGACTTCTTTGAAATATGGATTAATTAAAAATAAAGGCCATAAAGAACCAGCAGATGCAAAAACAGCTCTAAAAGAAAAACAAGCTTTTCCTTTTGTAAAGGAATTTTATATTTACAAGGGAAGTTTCCATTTGTAAAAGGTGTCACTTTTACACCTAGACAGGAGGAGGAAGACTGATCAACAGAGATGGCAATGACCCTGGTGTACAGCATTGTCCCTGCCCATAACTTGCCCTCCCACACAGTAGCCCCAAACCCTTTTCCTTTGTTTAGTCCAAGATGTCACATAAGCTGGAATTCTGGCCCTTCACCCGGGTACATGACATTGGATGCATCCCCAGTTTTTCTCTTGTTCTTCTCTCTTTTTCCAGTCTAATTGACAGGGCTCCAGCTGGAGAAGCTAGGATGGGTAGAGGAAAAGGAACTGTTGCCCCCTACACCTCCTCCACCCTTCCTTCCATCTTTGCTCTATGCATCCGACTGCCCCAAGTTCCCTCCTTCCACTGTGTGGGGCAGCCATGAGAAGGCTCTGCCTCCTCCATCTCTGACTGCCGGGAACTTATTGACTGACCCATATCATGAGGGCGGGGTGAGCGAGGCCAGGGGTGCAGGCCTTTGGAGCCCATGGGTCACTGCAGATGTGTGACGGTAGTGACAATAATGGCAAATGTCCTCTGGAGCTACTCTCTGAGCCAGGCACCAAGAGCATGCCATCTCCTGGGCCTTCATTCCATCCTATCACAAGTGAGATTGCGTAAGTCCTATTTTAGAGTTAAAAGAAACAACCATGCGCGCAGAGACCATGGTCGGCCTGAGGGGCCGCATGGTGCCCACTGGAGCCCTGGGGACCTTGACCTCTGTGATCTCCTCCAGCCTGAGGGAGTGGAGGCAAGCAATACCTGCAGTCCAAGAGCTGCTCAAATGAAATCGATTTTGAGTCCTCTCAACTCCAGCTGGCTGCCTCTTGCTCTAGAAAGGTACAGTATGCCCAGTGTAGGCTTTAAAAAAAGTGGCAATTAATTTTTTTTTCAAATCAGACCATGCCACTTGGGAGAGACAGGCTGCTACCCTCCTTCAAATTTCCTAGATTCTGAGATTCCACAGCCTCCTCCACTCACCCCCTTCAGTTTCAGCAGCTCTGAGTTCTGGCCCCACCTTGAAGGCCAGATGCTTATCTCCCTGGAGTTCCTGGGTCCCCATGGGTAACCACACAACTGCTTCCTTCCCACCTGTCCTCCAGAGGAAAGAGACAGTGGGTAGTGCCATCACAAAAGGAGCAAAAGAGAATATGCAGGATGACAGCGTGGACACAGGTCAGCTCTAAAAGCAGGCATCGCTCAGAGGATGGCCAATCCTCTCTGGGCTGTGGCACCCAATTCTAGGTGTCATATCCTGCTCACTGCCGCCTTCCCACTTAGCTTCCTCTGGATGGCAGGGCTCTCCCCCCAATCCGCTAGTCTCCCCCCTCCTGGCCACAGCGACTGCCCCATGCGCATCCACCTGGTCCTCTGGGCCTCCTTGGGTAGGACTTGTCCGCTAGCTCTACTTTTTAGTTTCCCCCACATTCAATTTGGAAAAATGGGTCCTCAGAAACATTCCTGTTGATGAGCACCCTATCGGCCACTCTTCTGGCTGTTTTGCCTCTTTCTATTCATCTGCTCTATGTCAAGGACGGTCTCCCCACTGCTCACACATGCCCTAGTGCCCCCCACAGCTGCCCTTTCCAATTCTCTTCCTGCCTTCCCTGTGCCAGACCCCCATTCTCGCCTTGCAGAGCAGCCAGGCCCTGTGGGGACAGATGGCTCCCCTGGGCTGTGATGGGACTGTGATGACCTGGCCCCAGCCTCGGCTCAGCTCTCCGGCAGTTCACGGCACAATTTTCAAGGATGTAGTCAGCATATTTTGGCAGACAAGTGAGAGCCAGCTCAGGAGTTAAGTGGGCAGGAACCAACACTTTGAAAGGTTTCAAACCAATAAGAGACCAACCCCAAAAGTGTTTTTGCTGATGAAGCTGGCAAACGGTGGGTTTGGATATGGAGAGAAAAATTCTCATCAATTTTGTTCTTCAAACCACAATAGATGAACAATGGATGCTGGCAATGATGGCAATAAAAATAGTAATAATAAAAAAGTATGAAGGCTTACTGGTAAATTTAATCTCTAACAGATAAATATTAGCTATATTTCTGTTTTAATGATTACAAGGCAAATTAAAATCTAGGAGAGAATCTAAAAGTAACTAAGATTCTTTCAAAGAAAAGGGAAAGTATTTTTTGGCAGAGATATTAAAATTTCCTAGTAGCGTTAAGTATTCTAATTTTTATTTCAAGTGTATGAAAAAACACAAGGTACTCTGATATTGATGTGGAAAAGAAGATAAGTTATTTTCAGGTTTGTTTTGCCTCTCAGATTGCTGCATAAACCCCTAAGTAACTTATAGGGTGGAACCCAACACCATGTTAACCCCCTAGGAAAAGTTCCACCCCCACCTCTTATTTCATTCTTCTTTGCAGAATCTAAGACATCACAAGAGGAGGAGAAGGTGACAGCTGCATTTTACCCTTGTCCCTCCACCATCATTCCAAAATGACAGGTTTAAATATGGCTTTGTCAGCTGAGTAAGAAACTCTCCTTCCCACTGAGAGATTAGGCTGCCCCCAAAGCACCCCCCAAATGTACTGCAGAAGCACATGCTGGCATTGGGAGCTACCAACCTGTGGGTGTGTGTGTAGGGGGCAAGATCCAATAGGAACCAGTGGGTCACTTCACATGAAAAACCAAGCTAGTTATCCTTTAAGAGCGTTTTCGGGGCTGGAGCTGTGGCTTGGCGGTTACAGCGCTTGCACGGAATGCACAAGTACACGGCAGCAAACCCTAGCACCACGCACACAGCTAAGAGTCAGAGCAACGAAGGCCATGTGAAAAACTCAATAAAAATTGATTCTCTATGTCTCTCACTCTCTCACTGTCCTTCTCTCTTAAAAAAAAAGTATTTTGTTGGGAGAGACTGGCTGCTACCCTCCTTCAAAGACCTGATTTGAACCTTAGCACCATGTACAGAACTAATTGTTAGAGCAACGAAAACTAGATGAAAAAACTAAATAAAACTGATTCTCTCAACAAATAAATTTCTGAATAAAATTAAAAAAATTGATTCTCCTTCTCACTGTCCCTCTCTTAAAAAACATTTTTCATTATTTTTAACTGACAAGTAAAACATTCATCTGGTGTACAAAAAGGTGATTTGATACAAGTGCACACTGTGGAACGGCTTCGACGTGACAACTGACTCAGGCAAGTTCAAGCTCCCTATCCTGATCCCCAGGCTACCGATTTTTGGTATTCTTTCCTTTCCATTAATTTATCTGACAGTGACCCCACCCCCAAGGGATGTCATTTCTACTTGTGCACTTTGCAGGGGTGAGGGTTCCTCTTCTCTGAAACAGTATCCTATGAACCTGTAGGCAGAGGGTTTCCTGTGCTTGTTACTGATGGGGAAGTTAGAGTCCGAAGCAAACTCACATGCTCCAACCGGGACAGGTTTTCAGGGATGAAATGCAAGCCACACTTGCACACATGCAGGGACATCGATGTTATCCCCACTGTGCCATTAATCATATTTAATGCATAAGTCTAATAATGTTATCTTTGCTCCCAGTTCCAAGAGTCTATAATTTAAACTGGAGCACTTTTCCCCAAAGTATGAATCAGGCTCATACACTATCTCTCTCAACTCCCTTTGTGCTTCTAAATTAGAAAACCAAAATGTCACTTTGCTCAGATATGAAATACTCTCAAGGTCAATGTAAAAGAATAAAGCAATTAACTTCCTACGTAAATCACAGTATGGTGGTAAAAACACCATACCTGAAAAAGTGGTTGAGAAGTTAAACTGTTCTTACAAACGACACCCCTTTTCTAAGAAGGATGAATGCTGTTCCTGAGGCGCCCGTCAAATGAACAGCCAGGTAGAGGAGCTCCCGTACCCTTCTGCTGCCAGCTGGCTGCGGGGATGTGCTGTTTTTATGCTTCAGGGCACACTCGGCTGTTTTGATAGGCGGAGGCTAGTTTCTTTTCTCCTCCTTTTTGATACCTTCTTTCAAGCTTTCTAATAAAGCACGTTCCACTTCTGAACTTCCGGCGGAGCCACTGTGGTCTAACAAATAATTCGAACTCTATGCACTGACTAAATACACTGTGTTCTGTTATTGAGTCTACTAATTGGGAAAAACAGACCTATCTAGAAACAAAAGAAGACAGGCAAGATTCCAACTCTGCTCAGGTTTGATTAAAATGGGCTTTAAAATTTGTCTTCTCCTGCCTCTGCATACATAAAAATGAAAACACATTCTTGGTGGCGCACTTCTTGACAACTGTGCCTCTGAGGGGTGAGGGACCTGCTCACCGTATTCACGGTGCAGGGCCCAGCCTAGAGCCCTGGCTTTTCCACAGCCCGGGGAATCTCAGCAGTCTAACCTGCAACTGAATTTCCAAAACCCGTCCAAAGGCACTTACTGGTTCTCCAGATGAACTTGACCTCAGACTGTAAAATAGTGCATGGAGTTGGCTGCGGCTGGCCTGCCCTCATGTGCTTCAGAACACAGGGCAGGAGGGACCCAAAGCGCTGCGAGATGGAGGCATCGGCTGGTCTGTCCGCATTGCTCCACCCTGTGGGTTCTCCGCAGGCTTTGGGGAAAGACAAATCTGTGACCCGGAAACTCTTTTCACATAAGACTCGTGAAGAACTGGCAAGGGGCTATAAACACAAGGCAGCTAGTACATAAATAGTGGGCTTGGTCAGTAGCAATGCCAGGTCCCCTGGGGGAGAGCAGGTTCAAGGACTCCTCCAGACTGCTCCAATCCCCACATCACCATCAAGTCAACTCGCCTTCATTACCAAACAGGTCTCACACCAAAGGCCAGGCATCGTCCCCTCCCGGCCATGAGTCTCCCCTTCTCCTTCCAACCTCATTGGTGGACCCAGCATTTCTTAAATCAGCCCTGAGCAATACAGAAAGAGCTCAGACGCATCAGGCCCTGCAAAAAACCCTGGCTTTTGCCACCAAGCTCTTGTCCCCTGCCAGAACTGGCACTCTGAGCCTGGGCATGCCTGCCATCTTCAGCTGAAAATCTCCTCGGCCATTTCACAGGCATTTGTCTAATCTCTCCAGCTGCAGGGGGCCGCATCGCGCTGCTGTTTCACTGTGCAGCCATGAATACTGCAGGGTGACAGAGACTCACTCAGCTCAGTGGCTTGGGGCGAAAGCAGCCCACGGCTGGTTCCCACCGACACAGCTGGCAATTAAACCCCTCGGGGAGCCAGGTGAGCCCAGCAGGGCATGCAGCGGGACTGGCCAGGGGATGCGCATGTACTGGGAGGTATGCAGGTGGTCGATGGTCGGGAGCCCCAGCCTGGCAGAGGCCTGAGAGGCCAGGGAACTGGGTGAAGAGGGAAGAATCGCACTTTGCAACCCACTGCTCTCAAAGGCTCTGGCAGGCTCGTTCTCTCCGTGACTCATCCCACTTCGCTCTCAGGACTTTTTAAAGCCTTTTATCTGCCACAAATGTTCTTGTCAGGGAGCTGGTAGGTGTTAGATGTTCAAGCAGACTCAGGGGTGTAAGCACACACAGTCTTTTAAAAAGTGCATTTGTCTCACTTAAAAACAACAAAAACAACACACCTGCCTGCCGTAGGGCACTTCTCGGGGGACCAGGAGCCTTTCCCGGACTGTGCAGCTCCCACCTCACTATCTTTAAGTGGATGAGGAGCTCCTGTCCCGTAGAGCTGGGTGTGTGTGTGCAAGGCTCTGGGTGCCATCCCCAACCCTCCAGAGGACACAACCCCTTAGAACTGGATCCACAGCCTCACTGGAGTATCGCAAGCTGCAGCAGGAAGCCAGCCTGGACAGAAATGAGAGCAGGATGTGCTGTGCTCAGATGCTGCACACGCTGGCCCATCCAAAGCCACTGGGGCTGCTGCATTTGAGGCTGGACCACTTGGGGTGAGTAACAAAGGAGCGCTCTTCCGAAATGGTGATGCAAGAGGGGGTGAATGTAAGTGAGAGCAAAATGTGATTAAAAAACAACTACTCATTATTCCCCTTTAATGATGGACAAAACTGTTTCCCATGTAAAAACCCTCCGCAAAGTCAGAAGATCAAGAAGCCTGAAGCCTTTTTCTTTGCCTGGACAGAGGTGGAAATTCAACCCCATGCAACAGATCTAACTCCACCAACATCTGGAGGAGAACAAGGGATGGCTGCTCCCTTTAAGAAGCTAAGTACAGGGCTGGAGTGGTGGCTCAGTGGTTACAGTGCTTGCCTGGCATGCATGAGAACCCAGGTTCAAACCCCAGCACCACATATACAACCAAGTGTGAGAGAAACAAAGGCCAGAGGAAAAACTAAATAAGGTTGATTCGCCCTTCTCTCTCTCCTTAAAAGAAAGAAAGAAGCTGAGGAGCTCAGAGGGAGGGAAATGTGCATAGGAAAGTGCAGAACAAGATAATTGACTTTGGAGTGTGGCTGAGGAAACGTAACAGAGGGGACTGCTTCTGCACAGTCCCAGGGAGCAGGGGACAATCCGACAGCACAGAACAGCAGGGCAGGAGAAGGAAGAGGAGAGCATCGAGGAGGTTGTCCAGGTGTCTGGGATGGCCAGGGCTGGCCCACGAGAGGCAGGCACACAGCATATCGGGAACTGCCAGCTGCCGGACAAGAGGTCACCTGAGGCTGGGAAGGGAGCTGGTGGCCACAGTAGGAGGGCTGGCACAGTTCCCTAAGACTCCCTTTGAAGGAGCCAGTCATCGATTTTTAGGGGGAAAGGTGACTGGCCCGACAGTAAGAGGTTGATGGGGGCATTGGTGATAGAGGACTGGGGTGAGGGCATTGATGGTGGAAAGGAAAAGGTCAGAACAGAGATGTCACAGAGGTTGGAGAAAGGCAGCTACACAGTGAGTCTGTCAGCTGGAGAATGGGATTCATGGGGAGGGTGATGGATGTGGGGGAAGGCAAGGAACCAGGGCAGGAAATACACAGAGAAATGGACGCACCTTGCTGCAGATTGTGGCTTCCTGCTGGAGGCCCCAGGGTTGCCTGGGAGCTAGCTTCTTCCCTGTGCCCTGCAAACCGCAGCACTGGTGAGGCTTACACTGTCACAAACAGCACAGCTCCAGCAAATGCTGAGGGGCTTAAAAACAGACCTAAAGGGGCTGGAGCGGTGGCCCAGAGGTTACGGCACTTGCCTGGCATGCGCGAGTACACAACGAAGTGTCTGAGCAACGGAAGTCCATGAAAAACTAAATAAAATTGATTCTGTCTCTCTCTTTCACTGTCCCTCTTTAAAATAACAAAACAAAACAACCTAAAGTGACCTCCAAGCAAGGATGCTCATGGGGTCGAACATGAAAGGGGACCCTGGGGACAACTGCAAAAGCCACAGAAAGCTGAGAGCCTGTCTGCATCATGCCTCAGGGGCCCCACATTGCACAGTGGCAGATGGGAGGAAAGGAGCTGCTGTGCTGGACCCCTGGGAGGAGCACCAAACACTTTATAGACATTTGATTGATTGATTGATTGGTACTGGGGATTGAACCTAGCCAGGGGCACTTAACCACTGAGTTACATCCCCAGCCCTTTTTATTTTGAGACAGGGTCTCACTAAATTGCTTAGGCCCTTGCTTAGTAGCTGAGGCTGGCCTTGAACTCATGATCCTCCCCTCAGCCTCCCAAGTTGCTGAATCACAGGCATGTGCCACCGTGCCTGGCTTACAGACCTTATTTTTAGATTAATATAAGGATACTATTAATATCACTGGATTACCAGCAAGAAGGGGGCTCTGGCCACACATCCCTCGCCCCCTGCTGCCTCCCAAGATGGCCCTGCCTCCTCCTCTGAAGGCACAGCTCCATGAAGATCCCGCCTGCAAGGCTCCTGAGCCTCATGCTGTGACCAGGACACCCCACAAACACTCCGCAGTCCTCTGCTGGCACAGCCCTCTGGTGAGCACCCACAGCCACAGCGTTAGGTGGTCTGCACAAAACGATACCACCAAACGTTTTATTCCACACTACAGATCGCATTGACAAAGGCGGGGAATGCAAAAAATATTCCAAGTATGCTACTGCAGGCACTGGGTGAGCTCTGGGCTCATTCAATCTGCTTGTCCTTTTTTCTAGACAGTGGAGGGAGGAAAAGGGATAAAAGACCATAACTGCACTTCACAAAGCAACTCAGTTTTCTTGGAGAAACACATAACTTTTCAGTGGAACACTCAGCCCAAGTCTTCAATTCCACAACAACCTCAGGGTAGTCTATCTCAGGTTACTGCAATCAGGTAAATATTGCTTGTTTGAGGAAATAATTAGCTGAACGAATGCAGAATCTGTTGGAGGTTACAGTTCTCAGAATACCAACGTCCCAAAACAACTCAGGAGTTTCGGAGAGAAAAAAAAGAAACCGTTAAAAATGAGAATAAAGTGTCATTGAAAGGAAAAAATTACGCAGTCTAGGAACCTATTTGAAACCTCTGTCAAAGGTTGACATATTCAGCTTAATTGTTTTGACCCTTCAAGGAATTTTCTGTATCAGGTTTCTTTATCAAAAACATTACTTTTTGTGCCTTTTGAGGGGAAAATTCTAGTTGCTTTCAAAATTATACAAATCAGCTGGGCATAGAGGCACACGCCTGTAATCCCCAGCAACTTGGGAGGGAGGCTGAGACAGGAGGATTTCGAGTTCAAAGCCAGCCCCAGCAACTTAGCCAAGGCCATGAGCAACTTAGACCCTGTCTCAAAATGAAATGTGAGTCAGTGGTTAAGCACCCCTGGATTCAATTCCTGGTACCAAATTATATATACATATATTTTTTAAATTTATTTTTATTTTTATTTATTTTATATATAAAACATTTATATATTTCATATGTATAAACAAAACAAAAAACCAAAGCCAGCAACATTTAAAAAGTGGTCATGGGGTACTGACCAAACATCCACAACATTCAAAAACTCAATCTCAAGATTGTTTTACCTTAGATTGCCTTGTATTGCAACTAACTATATTTCACATTGTATTTGTTGAGTTTGACAGCAAGGTATTGGAAGCAGCCAGTGACTCTTTCCAGTATTCTCCAACATGTCTTGCCTAGTGCCTCTGATAAAGACAACACGCAATAACTTTTTGGATGAATGAATGAACAATGAAATGAATGGCCAGGTTAGTTTACTGTAATTATAGTAAAGTCAACTCTTTGTTGCTTTTTATTCTTTACTCAAAATCTTCTGAAGGCGGGGGGACAGTTGGGAAGATTTGGAAAAAGATTGGAGAGGGAAGATGGCAGATGCATGACACTCAAGGCCCCCCCCCCTTCCCATGCCCTTGGCAGACATTAATAATCAATTACAGGACTCTAGCTGAGCGTTGATTAGATCTCAGAAGCCAAGCTCAATCAATCTGCCACAGCTGCCCTAAGTGTTATGTAAAGAAGGATCCATTCATCTTCTTCATGTTAGATCCAGATTTTTAAAAGCAACACTATCAAAAAAGGAATGCTGGGTTATTTTTCTGGTTTTAATGTCATCTCTTTATTTTTAGGTCCATCTTCATTCCTGCACTGATTTTTTTTTCCCCCTTGATATTCTACCCCTTCCTGTTTAAACAGATCTGTGTCTGATAATCTTGACTTTCCTTGAGATGCTCTTGAAGCCTGCCTGGTGCCCAGACCTCCCTCTGCATGGTTCCTCATTCAGATGTTCAGCACCTCCTGCATCTGGCAGACCCCTGATAGCAGAGGGCCGGACGTTACAGTGAGAAACACCAGATCATTCTCTTCAGCTTCCTGTTAGCAGCCTCCATCTATAAAAGTTTCAGTTTGCCCTTCCAGCTATCCAGCAGCAGCGCAGGCTCAGTCCTCAGCAGTAAGAATCCCCTTCTGTCATGCTAGCATTTGCAGAGTCGCATGGCTGCCACCTGGACCCTTGCCACCATCTCATCTAGAGTTGCTTTCTGTCTGCTGCCAACTCTCTACCTCTCTCCTAGGGATGCAAGGCCTCAGTGGGCAACTGAGTTCCTACGGGGATACAACCTGGAGCTTCCTGCATGAGTGAATGCAGATGAGGGGACTGTTAGTCAATGACACTTGTGAGACTCTGATAAAGTGAGGGAAAAGAATATGCCCCTGTCCCTGTCCTCTGGAGGAGTCTAACCTCAGGGTCAGATGAGGCAGATCCACGCAGCAGGATGACCGAATGAAACACTGACGGGGCCACCTCATCTTGCCAGCGGGAAGATGGTGGTTTCCTAGTCCCCTTCCCCTGGGGTAAGCTTGGAAGCAGAAAGCTTGAGGCTTTTTGGCAACTAGAGAGAGGTAAGATATTTTGATGGTTATGTTTTTAAAACCAAGAGGGAAAAAGCTAAACAGGGGAAGGCAGTGGGCATCTCCATGGCTTAAGCAAGCAGGAGGGAGCCTGAGAGGAGGGATCTGTAGCTGGTGGGGACCTGGGCTCTGCTTTCTGGCACCAAAGAAACCCTGGGGAGCTGGGGACTAAGTGCCAAGGGCTATGGTCACGGAGCTCCTGGTAAGATCCAGGGCTTAATCAGGTGTGTAGGGAGAAAGTGTGTGCATCTCTGGATTGTCCCTGAGACATCCGTCAGCAGGAACTGCGTCAGCCCCTTCTAGATGTTCCAGTCTGCCCTCCGGCACTTGCATAACTCCATAAAAGGGGGGACCCTCCCCTCATGATGAGGTCAGCAAGTTAGCTTTTTCATCACTGTGACCAAAAAAACCTGACAAAAACAATTAGAGGAGGAAAAGTTCTGGCTCACGATTTGAGTCCATTGATGGCCAACTCCACAGCTCTGGGCCCAGAGTGAGGCAGAACATCATGGTGGAAGGGTGTGGTGGAGGAAACCAGGTCGTGACTTGGCACCAGGAAGCAGGAGGAGCGCTCTGCTCACCTGGGACAAAATATAAACCCCAAAGGCATGCCCCCAGTGACCCACCTCCTCTAGCCACTCCCTACTGCCTACAGTTGCCATCCAGCTAACCCCTATCAGTGGGCCAATCCCCTGATTAGGTGACAACTCTTACAGTCAGATCATTTCACTTCTGAACATATTTGCATTGTCACACACGAGCTTCTGGAGAACACCTCATATCTAAACCATAAGAAGCATTAAGTCAGATTCTTTTAAAATTGGCCCAATCACCATTTTTTTTTGTGGGCCCTCTCTACTATTTAATGAGAACCAGACATCATGTGTTTGATTTAGAAACACAAGCTAATAAATTTCTTGCTGTTGAGTCCTGGAGCAAATGCCAGCTTGTTCTAAGCAGGCAATCAACAAATCTCTAGGCTCCTGGGCTCTACTGGAGGTGGAGGTGGAGAGTTGGCAGAGACAGGCTTCCATGGGAAGGTGAGTCCTGGTGTTTACAGACCCACCTTTTGGCCTACATTCTCTTGACAAGGACTTCTTACCTGCTTGGAATTTTGCTCACACAAAAAAATTAAGTTGAATTAAAACTTTTTTTTTTTTTTTTTTGGTACTGAGGATTGAACCCAGGGGTTCTTAACCACTGAGCCACATCCCCAGCCCTTTTTTATTTTTTATTTTGAGACAGGGTCTCGCTAAGTTGTTTAGGCTGGCTTTGAACTTGCAATCATCCTGCCTCAGCCTCCTGAGCTGCTGGGATTACAGACTGCACCACCATCCCCAACTAAAACGTTTAAAAAAAAAAAAAGTCCCAAGTCGTTGTATTAAAATATAGGCCTAGCGGGGAGGTGGCCATCATGGTGAGCACCTGCCAGTTACCCTACGCTGCTGGAGCCTTGTATGCAGTATCTCCAATCACCACAACTCCTGCATAGAGGCTTTACTGTTCCTCTTGGGTTCTAAGTGGCACCAAGGTTGGATGTCAGTGGAAAGATCTTTAGAGCAGACAATTTCCTTATTTTGAAAAACATCAGCCCAGCCATGGAAGGATCTAGTGTATGGAACCAGTGCCTTGGGTTCCATCCTGACTTTGCCTCCTGTTCCCTGTGCAGCGAGAGCCCTGGCTTCTCTGAGTGAGCATCTCATCAGTAAAGCAGGAAGACCACCCACCTCCAGCATGGCTGGGACCCAGAGGAGCCTTGTTCTAGGCTCTGGATAAAGGTCATTATTCCTAAAGAAAAGGCTGTTGGAATTAGACCTATTTTTATTGATGTGGTGAAAGTAAAAGTATATAACAAAGGTATCTTTAAAAAAAATCAATTTAGAACTTATCTGCTCCTTTATAGAAATCGAGCTGGGGCTACTAATACAACACTGCTGCTGGCTGTGGTCAGGGTGCAGCTCTGTGTGGACGGGTGTGCTTCCTTGTTCAGGCAGCTGCCCACGGGGGTGCAATGGACACCCAAAGGCAAACCAAGCTCCCTGTGGCTGAGGTTCCTCCCGGGAGGCCTAGACTCTGTGAGTCACACACACACACACAGGAGGCCTAGACTCTGTAAGCCCCCCCCCCCCCCGCCACACACACAGGGGGCCTAGACTCTGTGAGTTTCTCTCTCTCTCACACACACACACACACACACACACTTCCTGACCAAATGACCTGGACTTGGGGAATACACTGAGCACTGAGAGCTGTCATTCTTCAAAGGGGAGACTGGAGAGTGACATTCATCAGGTCGATAGGAAAGTCTATGTGTCCAAAAGTTCTTGATACAGCAATATGCTGTGTGATACTGTCCTGGTGAGGGAAAAAGGAGAAAGGAGGCCTGGGCCTAAGGAGCAGGGTGATTCTTGCAGGAAATATGGCTGCACAAAGTGAGGACCTGAAGGGTGGGTCCTTCAAGGCTGGTGGCTTCAGAGGCTGGTCATCTCTCTAGATGGGCAGGAAGGTAGACAGACATCCTCCACCTCTTGCAAGGGTAGGGGCTGGGCAGAGGTGTGCAATGGTGGGATCTGCAGGGCTGGGTCCTTTATCGGTGTCTTCTTTCCATTCCTGTTCCAGATGCCTCTTGTTAATAGCAGCACTCTTGATTTGGGTCCAACTGTGGCAGGTTGGTCTCCTCTGTGATTGGGGCACAGGGTCTGAATAAAGGGCCCAGGCCACACACTGAAGGTAGCATTAGGGCCAGGGAGATTGTGGTCCTAGCTCTGCAAGGGGTTGAGCTGGAGATTAGCAGGTACCCTGGGGAATATGGGTAAGAGCAGGGAGCTGGCATGGGACCCAGGTAGGACAGGCCTGCCAAACACGTAAACATCCTCTGGTGTGACACAGAGCCGAGCTGCTGAGGACCTATTCATGTGGGCAGGGTGGATGGTGTCTGTGATGTGACAGTAGCTTTCCCAGGCTGGTGGGGCTGCTGGGGATAATCAGTATCGACCATGTCTGTCTGCAGAGCTCTCAGGCATGGCAGATGCTGGCATGTGTGGAGGAACTCAGGCCCAAGGGGCAGGTGAGGAAGGATGAGCCACCCTGAAAGGGGGTGCTCTCGGTGTCCCCACTCTAAACTGCAAAGGCAAAGGTGTAGGCCCAAAAGTACTTGATCGCAGATGCCACTCACTTAGATAAGCAAAGGTCTTCAGTCTCTCCCCACCCCCACTGTGGGTGTTCCAGGCCACCATTTCCTTTGTCCTGGGGTGGGGAGGGTGGGGATTAGGAATCCCTGATGATTTAACTCCAGGGATTCTCAGCAGTGAAGCTCAGAACTGAATCCCAGGGCACAGGACCCAGGCTACCTTCCTGCACGACTTCTCTCCAGCTCCAGTCCTTCCCCTCTTTACCCCAAGAGGCCTCCTTCTGGACCTGGCCTCAGGCCCAAGTCTCTCCACCCCTCTGATCCTTGATGTGGCCCCACACTCGAAGCTTCCCCCTCCTCCTCTTATCCCAAAGGCAATGATGTACCCAACAAATGATTTTAAAGGTGTTATCATGGGCTGGAGTGGTGGCTCGGAGTTTACGGCGCTTGTCCAGCATGCACAAGTACAGGGGTTCAAACCCCAGCACCCACATACACAGCTAAGTGTTGGAGCAAGCAACAAAAGCCATTTGAAAAACTCATTAAAGGTTGATTCTCATTCTCTCTCTCTCACTGTCCTCCTCTCTAAAAAAAAAAAAAAAAAAAAAAAAATGTTATCATCAGGGTCCAGTTTCTTTCAAATTCAGAAAAGACATGGTCTTTACTCTTTCAAAACATGGAATTATGGGGCCAGAGCGGTGGCTCAGTGATTTCAGTGCTTGCCTGGCAAGCACGAGGACCCGGGTTCAAACCCCAGCACCACATACACAGCTGAGTGTTGGAGCAACGAAGGCCATGTGAAAAACTAAATAAAGTTGTTTCTCTCTTTCTCTGTCTCTCTCACTGTCCCTCTCTCTTTAAAAAAAAAAAAAATGGAATTTCATATTGGATCATGCTTGCATTGGCTTCTCTGTAATGTGAGGGTAGGAACCAGCCAGGCAAGCCTATAGGATTCCTTACAGTTGTAAAGCTGAAACCCACATGCTGCAGAGACTTATTGAGAAAAATGTATTTTTCGAAAAAAGGACCTAAGGCAAGCCCAAGCGCATCTCCAGAGCTGCCGGTGCACCCGGCTTGCGGCACCAGCAGCGGGGAGGACAGTAGGGGGCTTGTTGGAAAACATCATTCCAGACTCCGACCAGGGCCTCCTTGGCTCTGTCCTTTGTGCCAGAGACAAGGGCAGATGTACTGAGCAGCCACATCAATACTGGAGATGTCTGAGGATGTCCCAAAGACTGATTCAGAGTCCCCAATGGCTTAATGGAAAGCCCTTTGTGATGGTCTCCTCCCCTGGGGCAGCAATATAAGGACCAGGGATGAAGGCCCCATTTCAATTAAACAAAAAATGTATTGAGGTCCCACCAGGTGCAGGGCACTGTGCTCAGCTTGGGGAGAGGCCGGCAGAGAGGGACAGAGGACAGTCGTGTCAGGGCTGTAGCTCGACAGTGTCTATGTCATCGAGCCCCTGGCATCGCACTGCACGGACTGAACAGTGGCGCTCCTTGCCTACTACTGAGCCCACAAGTTAATCCATTCACTCGAGAGTGCAGAGAGCTGTGCCCTTCGCCAGGCACCACGGAACAATGCGCAAACTGCTGCCCTCGACTCAGGACGGCCCATTCGGCAGCGTCTCTCAGTGACTGACTGCCCCCGACAGGCAGCAATGTGGATGTCACAGAAACAAAAGCAAGGATGCCCAGAAGGTGCCAGCATCCCCACCAAATGCTCCCCTCTCTACACTCCAGTACTCTGCACTTAGCACGGTCGGCAGAGCTCACCACGGGACAGATGCCCTTCCACATCGGGTCCTTGTATTTGCCACACATGAACGAAAGTTGAATTTTCAAAATTGGATTAAGTATTTCAACCCCCTGAGCATTAGCTGGCCTTAAAAATGTGAGGACTCAAAAACTATTTAATAAATTTGTCAAAAGTAGGAGAAATCTTTCTGATGTGAGCCAAAAAGGCCTTTACATAATGGTGTATAAAAATACTCATGGTAAAGAAGCAGAATACAAATCTATCTACCTATTTACTCTAGTTTTTAAGTATGTTATGCAAAGGTACAAGCGGCCCAAAATCAGAAGCAAAATTCTATCCCCAAATCAAATCCTCTTATAAAAACTATTACCAGAAGATCTCCATCAATAGCTCTGAGCCCCAGCCATGGACGTTGTCATGTCCTATATATGCGATGAACCTAGAGAGTCTCCCGCAGTTTGCTGCTGGGGGGGTTTAGTCTGTTTTAAAAGTTTCTATCTCTGATGGAGAGAGGTTTGTGGGAGAAGCCCTGATCAAACTTGACAGTTCTGCCTACAGAATGGCAATCAGTTCAGATGTTTGCATGGGGAAGATACTTTGCAGAAGCACATGGTCTTTTTGCTACTGAAAAGACCTTGAAAACTCAGGATGATCAGATTCCAGGATGGAAAAGTCACCTTCTCCTTGGAAGAGCAAACATTGCTCAGAGTTCAGAGGCTGCCTCTTGGTGACCTCAGGTTAGTCCTTATTAACAGGACCCCTCGCCAAAGCGTTGTGAAACCCCCAGTGGCTGGCTGTGGGTAGGGGAGGACTTGTATTAGAAGCTTGGCTCTGGGATGACAGACTGACAAGGGATCACTCCCAATCTGTGCCCGTGGAAGACATTACTAATCAATCAGATGCAACCTGATCTCCCAACACTGACCTCAGGCAGGAGCTCACTGCTGCACACAACAGTAGAGAGTCCCTAGTTGCCTACTCTGAAAACAGAAATAGCTTTTGAACCACCAGCCTGGGGACACTGCTAAAGGCGATGGATTACAAAAGGCGTGTCTGAAGGTAGCAGTCAGGTGTCCACCCTCAGTCATGTTTAGAATTACAAGATAGATTGGTATGAAGAGAGATGGCTCAACAAACTTGGTCAAAATACCAACCAAACTCAATACACCGGGCCCTTTGTTTGTCTGGGCCGTTCATAGAGAAATGTCCTGATTCATAAGTATTTACAAAGAGCTGAAATGACCATTCACCAAAGACCTCTTGGATTGCTCCGAGCTGATTAGCAATGGAGGGCCTGGCTGCTAGAGAGGACTGATAAGACTTGAATTATTTGAAAGCCAGAACCTTCCTGCTAAACTGCATTCCAAAGATAATGAAGAAAGTCAAATAGGGCATAAAACTGCTTATGTGTTGGCTGGCTCACCTCTGAAACCTCCATCCCAAGTCTTGTCGGCTAATGAAGGTGGGACTCCGAGACCACTTGGAGACTGTCTTATGTCCTCCTGCACTTGATGCTTGACAGAGGGACAGGAATCCCTAGCTCTCTACAAACACACCTGTGCTATTAACTGACAGGTGTATTAAGAAACATGGGTGCTGGGGCTGGAGCGGTGGCTCAGCAGTTATGGTGCTTGCTTGGCATGCACAAGTACATGAGTTCAAACCCCAGCACCTATGTGCACAACGAAGTCTTGGAGCAACAAAAGACATGAAAAACTAAATAACTGTTTCTCTCTCTCTCTCCCCCTCCCCCCTCTCTTTAAGAAAAGAAACATGGGTGCTAATGACAGTTTTTACTCTGAGTGGGTTGTCAGAATCCAACAAGGTCTTTCCAATTTCTATGTCTGTAGGGATGGAGCAGGTTTTGTGAATAAGAGATAATCAGCAGTGAGACTAATAATCGGAAGGGGATTAGCCATATCCAGATCTTTGAGGCACAGTGCTGGGTCACACAGTAACTTGAATCTATTAAGAGTTAAGAAAGTGTTAAAATTTTAAAAATATGATTTTCTTTTAAAAATGGCTTTGTCAGGTCTCTCCATAAAATCAAATCCCTTGCATTCTGATGAGCCTGCTGGAGCAGGAGAGAACGGGTGACTTTCGGTGACTGCCAGGGAGCTGCTTGTAGCTGGCAGTCTACTTTGTGTATGCCATGGTCCTCTAGAAGTAACCATTAATCTTGTCCTGTTAATAGTGGTGATGATTCAAATGTTTTCTCTCATATGTGGAAGCTAGAGCACATGATGAAAGTTAGCTAAGTATAAGTAATAAACTCACCACAGTTGAAATTTCACATAAGCTGGGGGAACCACAACATGATGGTGGGGGGAGAGAAGGGAGGGAGGTTGGGAAGGGAGGAATAAGGGGGGTAGTTTATCAATACAACTGGGAACACTTGACTCCCATAAGAAGTCTAACTATATGCAGGCAGGCAGAGAAACTCAAATTTCAAAAATTAATATATGTGTATATGCTCATTTCCAATTATAGCATGGAGGTATTACAGACATGAGATGGGGAATGGATGGGAGGGGTAATCCTGGACTAGGATCGGTCTTAACTTACTATGTCAATATCCACGCATGCATAAATATATGACAACAATTCCCTTCAATATTTAAGACTATGTCAAACAAATGAATAAAAGATTCTGACTTAAAAAAAAAAGTTATTTCCCCCTCCCCCCCAAAATAGTGATGGTAATTACTAAGTGCCTTCATGTTTTACTCCCTGGTTTGAGGATTTTGTTGTTAGAGGTGGTGGTGGTGGTGGTGCTTGAATCTAAGGCTAGCCATGGAAATATATTCCTCATGTTGATATTACCTAATGCCTATGTCTGGGGTGAGGGTGGAGGAGCAGGATTTTCTCTGAAGCAGTCAGAATTCTTTTGATGGGGAACTTGAAGCTAGAATAAGTAGGTCACTGCTCAGAGTAGCTAGTTACAGCTCAGCCAGGGAAACCTGAGGTCCCACCTGGCTGGGAGGGCTTCCACATTCAGATCAAGTCTATGCATGTTCCACAGGCTTCTTAGCTTGACGTGGTTTTGTAAAGTATGAGAAGATGCTCCCTGGTCTACCAGAACCAAGGTGCACAGGGAGGCAGTTCTCACCATGAAACATTTGGGTTTGGGGATTTACAAAGGAAGTCTAAGAAGCAAGGACTTTCCAGAGTCTGATACTCAGAACCGAGAAACCAAACCACCAAAAACCACCTTCAGAATCATGAACCTGTCTCCATTATCTCCTTCTCACCCTTTTAACGAAACTATGTTAGTGAAAACCAAACCAGGGTTACAAAATGTCCATCAACAAATCCTAATTCAGTAAATCCAAAATGCATGCTTGAAAAGAAAATGATTGAAACAGGCAGCAAAATATGAGATGTGGTCCTTTCTCAAATTTTTCTTTCATATAGAATGATAGCATTGGCTGTATTGCAGCCCCTCTAGAAGATTCTTCACTCTACTGTGCATACAGAGAGGCTAACAATACATGTCAGGTAAGACATCTCACACCCTTGGATTCACCCAGAAGTAATCCAAGTCCACATCAATATACTACATGAGGCTCTGAGAAAAATTACCATACTTGATGTAGATCATTAAGACCTAGTTTGAAGCCCCTTAACATTTCCATCCATTCAACTTAAAATTGATCATCTCTTCTCTAGATTAATGGCAAGTGGCTAATGCAGTTGTCTCCAAACTTTGAGGACATAACCCTAACAGTAAAAGAAAAATTATAATCATAACACTGATACCTGCATATTCACTTGCAAAGTAGATGCATGTGCTCCTATACTAACATATTATTAGATCCATCATCAAATACATGAGAAATGCTCTTCTCTGATGATCTGCATCTTTGCTGCACCACCATTTAGAGTTTAAACAGCCGAGAGAGCAAAGTGTTCAACGCGATGTGGCTGCTGTTGATTTGCCACCTGGGAGGCTTCCAAGGCAAGGGCTCCAGAGACAGCTTCCTCTCACCCCTCTGACAGGCATAAAGGCCCGCACCTTGGAAATCTCCACCTGGATATGTAGAATGGACTTGACCACCTGCAACTCAATCTACCCTGAGCCATGAGCCCCTTCCCACAGTGAGGCTCAAGGCAGCTGGGACTGGGGACCTTAACCCTGTTGCCTGAGTTCAAGGAAACCCCATTTCCCCCTACCCCCAGCCCAAGCTGGCTTTACTAGAAGATGGTTAAACAGGAAAGTTTTAGTGATTTTTTTTTCTGTTCAAAAATCTATAAATGTAAATAGACAGCTGTCAGAGTAGTAATCTCATAGGTTTCTGAACACTTTCATATAAATCTGATGTCACTTAGGATATCAAGGAAAGTCAAAATACCTTGGTGTAAAGCTGCATCCAGATTTGAAACAGTCAATCAGATATGCTGAGAATCTGTGTGGCTTTCCATGTCACCCAAGTAAGTTCTGAGTGACGTGGAGAAAAGTTCACATCAGAGAGGTGATGGAGATTAAAAGTTAAAAAAATTTAAACCAAAACCAAAATGAACCTAAAACAAAGCCTCATAAAATGTTCATCAGTCCCCAATTCCACCTTTTCCAGGTGGAGGCCCCAAGAGTGGCTGGGATTCCCAGGACTTGATCTAACATCCAAGTGTTAGGAACAAGCAGGAATATGAATGAGGGAATGATCCCTTGATATCCTGAAGCTCTCTCTCGAGGTGTAGGTATGTTCTGGTGATCTGCTTTATAGATACTTGAGGCCTTCCAGAGGCTATTTTTCTTTTTCTTTTTACTTGATGCTATAAACACACATCAAAGACTCCTGACCTCCAAAGAGCTCACAGACCAGCAGGGAAGAAAAAAGATGAACAGAGAATATCAATTTAGGGTGCTCTCAAGAGGGCTCAACAAGCTGCGGGGAGGAGTGGGGTAGCCCTTAACATGAGCAGAAAGGCTTCAGCAAGAGCTGCCCTGGGCAGCCTGTGGGTGTGGGTGGGGTGGATGCACATGCTCAGACAGCGACAAATTCAAAACGCTTGGGCCTGGAGCAGGCTGCTGCCCGGGATGCACCTTGCAGACAAAGGCTTTTCATTCTATCCTTCAAGCACTGAGTTAACAGGAGTTGACTTTAAGTAGGACATAGACTTCTTCTGCACTCTTTGAGAACATGACTGTATTTGCAAAATAAAAAACAAAAACAAAAAACTCCATGTGAAAATAGGAAATAATCCAAAAATAATTTATCTACTAAGATAGATCAAAATGTCATTTTTTTCTTCTACACAGGAGCCCCAATTCCAAATCATTAATGATGACATGGCACCGTCACTGCTTTCTATTTTTCTTTTCAGTTTTTCCATTGCTGATGACACTCATTTTTCCACTTTTTTTTTATTGGTGCATTATAGTTGCACACAACGATGGGATCAGAGCTACCGTTGGATTGATCAGATCAATCCAGGGCTGAGTGCACCTAATTGCACACGGCGTACCCTCCTTGGATGTCTGTTGTATCGACAACATGAGTTTAAGGTTCTGGAGAGAACTAGGCTAAAGGTGCCCCACTTCTTATAGGTCTTGTAACTGAACCCCATTTTGAGAAACTGACTATGGGTGCTGACTGGATGATATTTCAGTGGAAATAACTTTACGCAGATAATGACTTAGATTCCTCCAGAAGGACAGAACAATGTGACAAGTCTTATGTTAAAATCTAGGAAAGCAAGAAAGAACAGACATCGTGCACATTGAAATGCCACAAGGATGACTGACTTCTCTGTTCCCTCTGTCCTTCATAATCACCAAGAAAAAGGCAGCAAGTTCCTCAGAGGAGGGCCAGGCTAGAAATGCCTATTGGTTGGGATGAATGGCCATCTGCCATTCCGAATGGCACGCTTTACAGACTCAGAAGGGGAGGTTCGCGTGTTGGCTGCAGGGCAGGTGAGGTACACAGTTGGGGTGTTACTGGAATTCTCTACCTGTTCTAGTCTGTAAGAAGTAACAGGTAGAACTCTAGAGATGTTTTCTGAGCCAAGAATGGGCTTAGCGTTATGCAGTTCCTACACCAAGAGGAGGACAGTGTGTCTAGGGATTGTAGGGAGCAAGAAGTAGGAATTGGGGTTGGAGCGGTGGCTCAGCAGTTACAGCGCTTGCCTGGCATGTGCAAGAATGCGGATTCGAACCCCAGCACCATGTACACAAGGAAGTGTCAGAGCAATGAAAGCTGCATGAAAAACTAAATAAAACTGATTCTCTCTTTCTTTCTCTCTCACTGTCCCTCTCTCTGTAAAAAAAAAAAAAAAAAAAGAAAAAAGTAGGAGCCGTCCTTGGCAAAGGGAAGCAGGTGGTGGGCTTTGCTCTCCACTGCCCCAGTCAGGAGCCTCAGGGCTGGATTTCCTGCCTGCGGCAACCGCTCTCACCATCCCCGCCACACCTGCCAGGCAGCTGCATCTTGTCTGTCCAGATGTTAATAAGGCTGTCAAGTGGATTCTTAGAGTCCTCACACACCAAAAGATTTCTTCCAAAATCTGGAGCTGACCTAATGAGAGAGGGTTGCCACATAGCCTGGATGTCAAAAACTCATCCTGGTATCAGGCTTTGCTGTTACAGGGCTGCTTTGAAGAGAAATAAAGATCTAGTCAGCTTCCAGAACTGGAATCTCCCACCTGTACCCTACATGGAGCAACCAGGAAGCGGGGAGGGAGTGGATGAAACCGGCAAAGGCTCTGCCTCCTGACTGAGGCATCCAAGATGAGACAAAGACCTAACACAGCCAGTTCCAGTCTGCCCAGAAAGGCGGGCTCTGGTTAAGAGATAGCCCTGTCCAGCGAGGGGGTCACTAAAAGGAGGAAGGGAAACTTGAACTTCTGTTGACCCAAGGGCACCAGAGCTTCTCTGATCCTGTGCAAAGGAGCAGCAACTGGAAAGTCCCTGACAAGCAGCTGTGCGGCCCTTTCGTTTCACACACAGACAATCCACCTTCTCTCGGTTCCCTGATGTGACACCACAAACAAGTGATTGACGCAGAGTAGCCGGGGAAAAAATGCTGGGCATCCTGCTTGCTGAGTCATTCTTATTATCAACCCACCAAGATATGCATAATCACGTCCGTTCATCTTTCACATCAGAGAAGGTCTTGAAAACATATCCGGATCTTACACAGCTTAACAGCTTGATGACAGGAACAGGCAAGAGATATGAATGCACAGTTCATAGAACAGCACATTCAAATGGCCTGAAAACACAAGGGAAGATGCTGGACCCTGGGGGTTGTCAGGGAAATGCCCACCACAGATCAACGTGCTATCACGTGTCACTTCTTATTTTTTACCAATCTGACCAGGTGAGAAATTCCACGGTTGGTGGGTCATTCAGGGTATACCTAACATCACTAGTGGAAATGTAAATTAATTCAGTTTCTTCAGGACGCGATCAATCACACAGATTTCAACTTCAAGTACACATTACATTTCAATCTCACTCCTAGCCATCTCTTCTTTGGAAGATACTGCTGGGGTAGTTTCCTGCTCTTCATGAAGCTCCCCTTCCTTCTCTTTCTAACTAGAATGCTAGGTTCACTTCATAAATTCACCTGCCCCCATACAATCTAATCTCCTGTTGTGAGCCCATCTCCCTTGCCTGTGATTGGCTCAGGAAGACACAGGCCTCAACCAATCAGCTCTTGGCATTCTCCAGGCCCAAAGCTTTGGTTCAGGATCTGACTTGTGACCCATTCCATTCCTATGAGACCAAAGTGGAAGTTTTCTAGGGCCTTCAGGGAGAGTCTGTTCCTCACTGTTCAAAGAGACCCCAGAAGCCTCTTTCTTCCTTTGACTGTTGTTCCCTCCAGTTGACCAGGGCCACAAATGACTGTACCCATCTTACCTTCAGGCTGAGAATGAAGCACAGCAGCCTATGGGGGCCACATCCACACACCCTGCCACTGACCTTTCTTGACCGTGGATCCCTTTGGTCCATTTTCTTGTAATTTATAATGCATTTTAAGCACAGAGAAATGTACAGAGAATAAGGTATAAAAATGCAAGTCCCCACAAATGTTCCCACTGTGCCACAGGCCCCAGTTCCGCGTGTTACATCCAACCTGACAGTCACGTGAGAAGCTCCCCTCCCGGGTTCTCCTAAATCTGCACCTCTTCCTTCCTCTCCAAACACAAGCACTACTCTGACGTTGGAAAGGACCCTTCCCTTCACCTTTTAACATCTACATCATATGTGCATTAGGTTGAACTACATGAATTAACCAGTAACACCTTTTTTTTTTTAACATATGCCTGGTTTATATACTTTGACTCATACACACACACACACACACACACACAAATATATATATATATTTTTTTTAAAAGGTATGACTGTATACACATAATCTAGCAAGTCTAGTCACCCTTATGCTTCTGAGGTTTAGCCAGTTATTTTAACTGGTATTCAGGATTTCCTTGTCTAGACATTCATCTAATGTGCTTTCGTCTCCTATAGGTGGATATTTAGGTTGTATTTTTTTCTTTCTTTGGGTAGTCTGTACTAGCCACTGGTCACAAGCCACAGACGTCTCTCAGTGAGGGGCTTGTTTCCACAACCATTATTGTTAAGTTTGAACTTTAATAACATGAAATTTCTCAATCTTTTCCTTTTATCCTTGGTGGTATTTTTGGCCGTGTTGAAGAAATTCTTCCCTCCCTGAGGTCATAAAGATATTTGACTATTTTTCTTCTAAACATTTTAAAACTTTGTTTTACATTTAGGTCTCAGATCCATCTGGAATTTATTTTTGTGTGAGATGTGAGAAAGCTCTCTAAGTTTATATTTCCCTGTATGAAAAAAATCAGTCCTCCTAGCACAGCATTCTGAGCTGACTCCCCTTTCCCACTGATTGATGATGCCACCCCTGAAAAATAACTCAGATGTACCCCATCCGAAGAGACAGAACCCAAACAGAGCACACCAATCTCTGGAAACACCACGTTCTTTTAATAGGTGTATCTTTGTGAAAGTATACCTCGTTGTACAAGGCTGGCTTCTCTATTCTTTGCCTTGGGTTTTCTTGGCCCTTTGGTCTTCCACATGAATTTCTGGGTCAGCTTATTAAATTTTGTGGAAAACTTTATCAAACTTTAACAGATATTTCACTGAATTACTCTATTAATTTGAGGAAAGTTGCTCTTCTGCAGTATTAGTTTTTTTTTTTTTTTAAGAGATGGGAGAGGGGGAGAGAGAGAGAGAGTGAGTCAGTTTATTTTCTCATCTGGTTTTTGTTTTTTCTTCCACCTAGTTAGTTGGGTAGGTGGTGGGGATCGAACTCAGGTCCTCACACATGCTAGGCAAGTGCAATATAGCTGAGCCACGGCTGCAGCCCCTGCAGTATTAGTTTCTATTTAGACATTCTTTGTTTTTCAATGAGGTTTTAACCTCTTCTCCATGCATATCTCACACTTCTCTTATAGAATTATTTCTCCATTTCTCAGTTTCTATAGTTAATGGAATGTTTTAAATTTCATTTTCTACTTAGAAGTTAGGAATGTATCCATCAAAATTTCCAAATTCACTGAATCCTTTTTCTTTGTGTAGTGCTGGTGACTGAACCAAGGGTGTTCCACCACTGAGCTACATCCCCAACCCTTTTATTTTACTTTGAGACAGGGTCTGCTAAGTTGCAGAGCCTGGCCTCAACTTGTAATCTTCCTAAGTAGCTACGATTATAGGCATGTGCCACCGCCCCTGGCACAAATTCATTGAATACTTCTAATTCCATAGATCATCTTGAATTTTTAAAGTAGACTGCCATACAGGTTTCAAAAAGTGAAATCTCTTCCCCTTTGGATCCTATTTCTGCTGTTGTACAGTTGAGGCTAGGATCACACGTTAAAGAGAAGTGGTGGAACTGGGCATTTTTGCTGTTATTTACTGCATGTGACATCTTACCATTCAGATTTTTTACTATAACTTTTGGTAAATGTCCTCTATTTGGCAGGCCCTCTATTCATGTTAATCAATAATAATAATTATTTTGGGGGGGGGATTGAACCCAGGGTGCTTAACCACTGAGCAACATCCCTAGCCCTTTAAAAAAAATTTTTTTTTTACTTTGAGATAAGGTCTTATTAAATTGCTGAGGGCCTCGCTAAGTTGCTGAGATTGTCTTTGAACTTAGCTATCCTCCTGCCTCAGCCTCCCAAGCCACTGTGATTATAGGCATGTGCTACCATGCCCAGCAAATAATTTTTTAAAAATTGGGGATAAGTGTAATTTGTTTTTTTAAGAAAGAAAGAGGGGACAGTGAGAGAAAGAGAGAAAGAGAGAGCAATTCTTATTTATTCATGTAACTTTCATTCCTCGGACACTCTGGTGTGTACATGGAGCTGGGGTTTGAACTCGCGCACTCGTGTTTGCCAGGCAAGCGCTGTGAGCGTTGAGCCAGCGCTCCAGCCCATAAGTGTAAAATTTTTTGACAAAAGCTTTTTATACATTTACTGAGATGATTGAATACCTTTCCTCCTTTCATCTGTGATTATGGTCAAATCTACTGATAGGTTTCCAATGTAAAGCCATCTGTGCAATTCCTAGTCATGATAGAGACCTTAAGTTGCTGGATTCGTTTTATTTCTTTGAAGAGAGAGAGAGAGGGACAGAGAGAGAGAGAGAGAGAGTCAATTTTATTTAGTTTTTCATGTGGCTTCCATTGCTCCAACACTTCATTGTGTTCCTCATGCTGGGGTTTGAACCCGCGTCCTCACATATGCCAGGCAAGCGCCATAACCACTGAGCCACTGCTCCAGCCCCCTTGCTGGGTTCATTTTACTTTCATACTGTCTAGGATTTGTGTGCCACTTTTTCTTGTGATTCTTAAGCCCTTACTTTTTAAGCAGGCTTGAATTAGGTCTTTCTCACATCCATCAGAGAGGATTCCAGCCAGCACAACCCGCTGGAAGAAAAGCCAATAGGCACTAGTGTACACACGTGCACCCACAATAGCAGTGTGCTCGGGTGGTAAAATGGGAAATGCAAGGAATGCAGTACACAGAGCATGCTGACCTCAGCGCTGCACATCCGCAGGATAGACTCTGCAGCCGCTGAGCGGGACAGAGTTGGGATGAGCCCAATTTATTAAATGACAGAAATAAAATGGAGAGAGACATATACGACTTCATTTGTGTAAAGCAATGACCAAATCACATTTTACCTACATTGTATACATGTGTGTGTGAATACATGTCCATGCAGAAGAGTAAGGAAGGAAACCAGCAAGCTGTCAACACTGGTGGCCAGTGGAAGAAGCACAGATGCAGGGATTGTTTTTAAAGAGAACAAGTCCACAATAAAAAATAGCAGCATTAGGATATGATCCCTTTATGTAATAGTTTCTTTCCTTTTTTTTTGGTGTGTGTGTGTGTACACACATGTGCATACACGGCTGGGGATCAAACCCAAGGGCCTCACATGTGCTGGGCAAATGCTCTACCACTGAGCTACACACCCAGCCTGTTATGTAACATTTTTCTTACACTTTCCCATACAGCCAGAAATTT
>PVKS010016444.1:0-43976 GCA_004027875.1 Aplodontia rufa | reverse complement strand
CCCCCCTCAGGGACAAAGGAGTTGCTCCCACAGGTGAGCCTCATGGTCATTTGCATATGAAAGCCCTGAGTATGTCCTGTCAATCACTGTCTACCAGCTAGCTCTTAGATGGGGTCCTTTGTCCTGACTGCCATTTTACTATCTCTCCTAAAACTGTCTCGCTGAGACCTGTTTTAACATTCTTCAGCTGGTTCCTATGTGCAGCCAATGCTGAGACCCTCTGGCCTTGATTTTGAGCCTCTTGCACAATAAATCTAATTTGTCCACATAGTAGCTGTGTGCTTGATAAAGGCTGAATGAATTAATCGGTATGGTTCTCCTGTATCCCTTTGCCTAAGTTTGAAATGGTTAATAACCCAAGAGTGTTAGGGAGCACGACAGGTTATGATTGGGAAAGACAAGGGCCAGAGCAGCATGTGAGGTGGGATCTGCAGAGGCAGAGAGGTGTGGGGGGTGCTGAGAGGGGCTGGGGGTTGCAACTCCCACCTGCCTTCAAGAGAACCTGCTGCAAGAAGGGGAGCTGGTGACAGATTAGCTGCTGCACCCCAGGACCTACCACTCTGTTCCCACAGAGGTCCTGCTTTCCTGGGCTGCTCATAGCTAAGACAAGCAGGGCAGGGGCGAAGAGCCCGGTCGTTCCTGCCCAGTGGAGGCCACTTGTTGACACAGGCCTGGCTGAGCCTCCTTTGGCACCAGCCCTCCTTCCCTCTCTCCATTCACAGCCCTCACCCCTGACGGCAGTCTATAGCTGTTCCCCAGCTACACTTGCTTACTGGCACAAGGGACACCTAGGAAGGAAACTTTATGAAAAGTAGGTACATCTTACTTTATTTGCAGTTTGGGATTTTTCTTTTCTTTTTGTATCCTCTCCTCATTTCTCAGAAGATGGAATCAACAGGGTTGGAAAATGGCTTTGCTGATTTTAATGGAACTGATGAAAGAATCTCAGTCAAGTGTGAAATCTCTTCCCAAGCTCACAGGTATTCTCAACATGAGACTGGTAATTCTTTAGGGAACTTTTATGTCGAGTACATAGCTTCAAGGAAAAATTAATCCTCTTTCCATTGTTTATGCTAAAGGGCGCACAGCTGCAATATCTCTGAGGCATTCTGGAGGGCCCACGGCGGGAGGTCTGGGAGCTGTGTTGGGTTAGGCAGTTTCAAGAATGACTCCAGCCTGGGCTGGTGACTAAGAGGCGCGGAATGACTTGGGCAGAGTGGAATATCTGCAGCGTTCGTCTGTCTTCTTCTATGTGATTCTATTTGAGAATTGGGTACTAGAGGTTAAGTTGTTATTCTGGGAAGGAATGAAGCACAGGAACCAGATCAAAGTCCTGGAGCTCCCTGCAAAGTGCCTGAGATCTAGTGGTGGCCTGCCATCTCCAAAGAAGATAAACAGGAACTCCATTTCTAAGAGATGACAGATGTCATAGCTCAGGGCCCAACCCCCTCCCCAGGCATATTTACATACATACAGAATGCTATGGTTTGGATCCTAAATGTCCCCCAAAGGTACAAATGTTGAAGACTTGGTTCCCAACTAATGGGGATACATGTACATTGTTTATGAAGCATTCTCTGGAGAGATTGGAGAAGGGGAAGAAGCCAGGCAGGATGTCATTTCAAATGAGGTCCCAGCCTCATTCTGATCCCCTGGGGAGATCTGAAGTGTAAATTTCCCCCACAGTCTATCCTGTCTCAGGACAAAGAAGCTGGACTTTCACTCTTGAACATTTCTCAGTCTTTCCAGGGAAATCCCTGAAGAAGGTTAAGAAGGTAAGAGGCTGACCATTAGAAGCCAAGCAGAGAGAAGCTAAGAGGTGGGTGCACAGAACTGGCGAGGGGGACTTGGGGCATCTAGGTGGAGCTGCTGGCATCTGCTACACCAGGTACACTTGTTCTTTTCCCAAAAGGTGGAGCATGCTTGCTCACCCTCTGACTTTGGTCTGATGGAATGTACCTGCGGTGGTAGGATAAACTCAAGCCTAGACGTGAAGAGGCCTCATGTTTCCACTTGCTTTCCTGCAGCATGAGAAGACCAAGGTCTGGTTCATCAGCTTCTCCAAGAGGGAGAAGAGATGTGAAGCAGCTGCAGACTCATGGTCTGCAGCAGACCTGACTCAACCATCACAATCCACATTAACCGACCTCCAGGCAGCAGCCCAAGATCACAGCTGCCCCAGCCCACCCGAAGAGGTCTGAGAAAAGCAGGCTTTTTGCAAATCTATGCCCATGAGGTTTTGTTGCTGTTGCTGTGCATCATGCATCTTGTAGCAAGAGCAAAAGCTAAGTTACTGGGATTTACTGACTTCTAGTGGTTTTCCATTGCTTTGAGATCCAGCTGGACATTCTACCACTGGGTTCTGTGACATACATCAAATTCTAATTTTAAAAAATGAAACATGATTTCAACTTTAGCTAGTTGGTTTCCCCTTCCTCATGTGGTTTCCCTTTCCTTGCAGTGAAAAGGTTTCCTGCCAGTAGCTTTCATGTTAATGTTTGATTCATTGGAACTTTTGGCTCCTTTTTGACTTAGAATATTCTTAGACAACTCTTACAAGAATATCCTATCACTCAGTTAGCCCAAGGCACACCTCTTTCCTGGTAACCTCCACCCCCACCGTGTTGGCTTTACCTGTGGGGCCTGATAATTGAACTGAGGGTCCTGGAAGATTCCAGAGGTGCTGGTCTCTGTTTCTGGGTTAGAGGGACTCTCTGATCCCTCAGAAGCTTGAACAGGACAAGTGTTCCAAACCTGAGCTAAAAAACCAGGAACCATCCACTGTTATCCTTGATTTTAAAATGACAGGTGGGCTTCCTGGCAGAATATGGGGGATATAGAACTATTTATCTCAATGGGGTACCTCTCTGTGTTTTCATTGCCAAAGAAGGTAGTTGCTTAAGGACCCTGAAGTTCTTCTTTAAAACATCTCGTTTTTTTTCCTTAAGAGCCATTAATAGTGGCTTAACTCCAATTTCATGTTTGCTGAAACTTCATATTGCCAGCATCAAGGTACCACTGAGCCTCACCTCCTCTAATGAGAGGATACTTCAGGATCTCAGCTAAGATCTTGGATTAAGATGACCAGAAAAGACCCGAGAGTTGACCCCAGTGTGAAGAGTAAAATATCCCATTCCAAACATGCTTCTTTTACATATTCTGAGTTAGTTATGCAGAAAAACTACAGACGTCTACAAACGCAGGAATGGCTCTGAAAAGCTATCCTTTTGTAAAAAGAAAATCACATCAATCCACATTAATAAAGTAAATGGGATACAAGAAGGAGCTTTCATCTTGGGATGCCCTTTTCTGCCTGGCAAGGATCATTTCACAGGTAGAAGATTGAGGGATTGAGGGTCTGACACCTGGCCCAGGAGATGACCACAGGTAGTCTTTTGATGACTGTTACCTGTCAGATTTTCATTGCTGTGACAAAATAGCTAAGAAAATCAACTGAAGAGACAAGATTTATTTTGGCTTATGGTTTCAAAGAATTCAGTCCATTATCGTTTAGATCCATTATTTCTGGGCCTGTGATGAAACTGTTCTTCATGGTGGAAGAGCCTGGTGGAGCAAAGCTGCTCATGTCATGGTAGCTGAGAAGGAGAGAGAGAGAGAGAGAAAGAAGAGATGGAGAGAGAGAGAGAAAAAGAGAGGGAGAGGCGCTCAGAACAAGAAATAGTCCCCAAATGCTTGCTGCCGAGGACTCAGTCTCTTCAGCTAGGTCTCACCTGTTACAATTTCTACCATCTCCCAATAATGCCATTGGCTATGGGCCCATCAAAGTGTTAATCCATTGATGAGGTCACAAGGTCAGAAGCCTTGCTGATCTAACCACTTCCAAAGAGCCCCACCTTGAGCATTGCTGCTTTACAGACCAATCCTTGAACACTTGGACCTTTGAGGAATATTGCAAATCCAAACCATACCACGAGGAGACTATCTGCGTTATTGTCTATCTTATTGCACAAAACAACCTTGAGCCTCAGTACAGTTTTTCTCCTCACCCTCCCATAACCTTCCATCACCGTTCCTCAGCAGCCAAGCCTCAAGCACCTATTCTTTCTGTAGCTCCAAACACTATATAAGCATCAACCATCTGGTTCTTTCTTTGAGACTCACACTGTGTGGTGGTTCCCATGCTGATCCATGTAATAGATTTTTTGGGGCTTCTTTTTTCTTTTTAATCTGTCTACTGTCAGTTTGTTTCATAGACTAAATTTATCATTTGGAGGGAAAGTGAGCTTCCCTATCCCCCTTTTGTACCACTTCGTCATCCACAATTTCCCACACAACTCTCACCTGCTTCTGACTGATCTGGCCCAATCTGCCCCCTTCGTACCACGATCGACATTGCTCACGTACTTCCTTCACTTTGGAAAGAGGAAGGATTTATATTTCTCCAGTGCCCACTGCTTGTGCAATAACAGGCACCATATTAATCACTTGACTTATATTTATTATTTAATATATTTAATATATTTATTATTTAATCCTTATGGATTAGTTAATATTATCTCTACTTCTTATGTAGAAAATAAGACTGAGTAAAAGTAAGCCATTGCTTAAGTTCCCACAGGAAATATTTTATGCAGCTGAGATCTGGATCCAAATCTGTGAGGATTGTTGTGGTTTGGATGAAAGGTGTGAGATAATATTGGAAGGCTGAGGTGAGATGATTGGGTTAGGAGAGCCTTGACTCAATCAGCCAGCCAATCTCCCTGATGGGATTAACTGGTTGCTATAGGCAGGTAGGCTGTGGCTGGAGGAGGCGGGTCATTGGGGGCATGCCTTTGGGGTATATATTTTGTATTTGGCGAGTGAAATCACAGTCTCCCTCCCCGCATGCTCTTTCTGCTCCCTGGAGTCATGTCTTCTGCCATGATGTTCTGTCTCACTTCAAGCCCTGAAGTGTACACCTCAAATGTGCAAGGGAAAATGAGTGGTTGCTCCTCATCTCGGTGGGTTCTTTATTGTGGATCTGACCAACTGCACATAGAAAATATTTGAAAAAAAATACATCTCTTCTGAACCTGTTCAGACTTTTTTCTTCTCATGATTTTCTAAATAATACAGTGTAACAACTATTTCCGCCTCATTTACATTACATTAGGTATTATAAGTAATCTGGAGATGATTTAAAGTATATAGCAGGGTATGCATATGTTCTGTGTTTTTCCTGTCTGGGAAACAAAGCCAGGGCCTCACAGTCTCATACTCTACCACTAAGGCAAGCATTCTACCACTGAGCCTCGAAGAGATGACTTGTGAGTTCAGGCTTCAATACAATCGTCTGCTGAAACAAAAAAAGAAGGGTGCGGGGAATGATCGTTCTGGGAGGTATCTAGGAAAAGCACAGTGAGCAAGGATGAGATTTGTTCCGCACGTTTGTCTGTGACTTCTCCATTGTGGAGCATCTCCAGTGATTTGGAGCCATCCTTCTTCCTAGTGCAGAGGGGAGACACCCTTACTCATGCATATTTCCTTTATAGATAAAAATGTATCTAACCATAGAGTGACCCCTAATCTGTTTTCAGAGCTACTTCTGTGTCCACAGTGGCTCAAACTAAACAGCTTAAAATAGTCTCCGTGCCAAAGAGGCATGTTAGAGGTGGCATTCTCTGGCCTCCTGCAGTCGTATTTGGGGTGATGAATTTTGATCTTCCACACAACCCCTCTTTGGAGCTGCCTATTTGGGTAGATGTAAAGGGCAGGGTGCTGGCTCTGGGGCCTCCTCTCCAGATTTGCCCAGCGGGGGTGTTTGTTATGCATAGTGGCTGTCCACTTCACCCTTGATAAGGAAGACGAGGATTCCAGCTAAAACCTTGGAAAACATGACTCAATGTCCTGTTGTTACAGGAAGCTCAGTCCTTGTCCCCAATGCCAATCCAATAATGAGGAGGCAGTTTTAAGAAAAAGGGAAAAGAAGTTTTATTGCTTTGCTAGCAAAGGAGAAATGCAGTGGACTCCTGTCCCAGAGGCTACGATTCTCCCTATCACGGAACAGGGTGTGTTTTTAAGAGGTCAGTCAAAGGCCGCATTCCACTTGTTCTCTGCTGGAGTTGTAATTCACTTATTAATTTGGTAGATAGTAATTTCTGAGATCTTCTAGTATCTTCTCCAAAGTCTGAATTGCTTGGTTCCTCTGGTAGGTATGTGTTCAAGGATAGATAACTCTGCATAAGATGGGAAAGAAAGCTAATCCTGTTTCCCCTGAGATTAGGGAGGAGAAGAGATTAGCAAGGAGGAAGGAGAGAGGAAGAGAAAGAAACATGTCCCTTTTAATAATAAGCCACAGTGGCAGGGCAGCAAGGGCTATATTTAAAACATAAAGTGGGCCACTGTTACATTTCCCCCACTGTCAATTTCTGCATTCCATTGCTCAGCTTCCTGCTGAGAGAGGGTAAATTTGGAGTTAGTGACCTGAGGTCCTGGTTCTCTATCAGGTGGGGCATGGACAGTCAAGGGTATTCAGCACCATGGAAGTCCAGAGGTCCATGGTGGAGGCTGATGAGTGACTGGACAACACATGCATTGGGTAGGGATCAGGCTAAGATGACAATAAACAAGACAGCAAAGCATTATTTTGTTTTGGTAAACAAATAATTCCAAAGCAATTAGTATTTCAGCGAATCTCTGAAAACTATGAAAAGAGTAACTCATGACTATACCAGTGAAACACAGATTGAGTTTATCTGTGTAGGAGGTTAGGACAATGTGTAGGTCTATGAGATCAGGCTCCAATTGACTCAGGACGAACTTGTGACTCTAGACTTCCTTGTGATAGTTATTATTAGGTACTCCCACACAAGAACCCTTTTTTTGTAGCCTCCAGTTGTGCTCACTTTTGTTAGGACTGGCACAGGTATACATCTCAAGTTATACTGAAAGAGCTATTGTCTCTTCTAAATGTCCATGTAGGACTATGTTTTGATTATACTCTCCTGTCATGTGTTTAAGACCAAGTTGGTCAAAACTGATCCTGTTCCTATCTACTGTTAAAAGTCAGCTGAGATTCATCAAGGGGTCACAGGGGGAACATATGAGAAGACTTTTGGCACTTCTTGACTTCCTCTACTAGCTATGTCATCTGCCAGGATGGTCAGGTCTTGATGACCACAATTGGCTTCCCTTGGAAGCATCAGAGACATCTCCCTCTCCAATGACCCTCTTCTTTGCAGAATGTGCGCTGGTTGGCTTCCTGTTCTTTAGGGATCTCTTGATCCTCCTGATCAGGGGGTCAGATAACTCATCCAAAGTTGCAGGGTCACCCCTAGAGGATTCTCATCATTCCCTGGAACCTGGCTGATGCTAGAAGGGCAAGGGCCAAAATATTCGCTGCTTTTTCCTTGGCTCTTTTACTGCCTTGACTTTGGTCTACAAGTTTTGGTTTTAAACATCCAGCAAGCCAGTTTTACCAGTATTGAATTGGAAATAATTGATTTTAACTTCAATATCTATAATTTCATAGTTACCCCTTCTTTTAATTGGGACCAGTATTAGTACTAGAAGTCAGCCTTTTAGCCTGTCTGTCCTGTAGATGATGGCTTCTTGTCTCAAATTAACTCAGGTTTTTTCTTAGAAGAAGTACTTCTGCAAAACCCTAATAGGTAAGAGTTATAAATTTTATAAGGAAAATGCCTTACCTGAGGGTAAGGCAGGGCTCTTGACAAATAACAATACAATATTACATCTGAAAACTAATCGAACAAAAGCTAAGATAGCTTTGAATTTTCTTTTTGTGGGTAAAAGTGGTAAAATGCTTCCATGTTTCACAATTTCAGCCTTTAAACAGATCAGACACTCATTATCTTTCAAAAATACATTTGAATTCTCATTCTAGTGTAAAAAGTAATTCAAAATTCTCTATATAGCTTATTGATAATGGATTACCTTTATCCAATTAAAGAACATTTTAATGACAAAAATAAATCCCAAATTAAATTTGCTATTTCTATATAAATCTGAAGAAGATTATTACTGTAGACAATTTTAGTTTGAAGAACACCAACTTTATAAAGTGTTCTCATAAGTTTTACATTAAAAAGAAAGATTTGTATATTAGAAGAGCATGAATACAACTAATATATGAAGAAGCCAGTAATGGTTTAGCATCAACAATTACACAGATCTCCTTATATTAACTAGTTTTAACTTTTAAAGTAAAATTTAAAATACATAGTATATGGTAACACTAAGCACAGGTCTAAATGGGTTAGCAGTACTAGGAAAAATCAAAGGATATCCTTAAAGTTCTTATACTTTCATGAAACAGTATTAATGATCAAAAACAGACTTATTCAAAGCAAATAAATTTAAAATAGGTCCTTCCAAAGGCAGTGTGGCCCTTCTATGTATAAAAGTATAAAATATATAAAAGAGAGTACTTTTTGATTACCTTGCTGGTAAACTTGCATAAACTTTCCTTTTTAAAAATTTTTATTCAACACTTGGACAAAGCTCATACAAATGTAGTTCTCAGATGTATACATACATATTTCTAGTCACATATATTTAGGGTATCAGCTATATTGTACTAACCTAAAATAACAGCTGTTTGTTTAACCAATTACAAAATAATCATTTAAAAAGACTTAAAAATAGGTATAAACCCTAATTCTTTTAAGATTTAGCTTCCCAAGGATGGAGCGGTGACTCGGCAGTTACTGTGCTTGCCTGGCATGTGCAAGGACGCAAGTTCAAACCCTAGCACTACATACACAACAAAGTGTCAGAGCAACAAAAGCTACATAAAAAAACTAAATAAAATTGATTCTCTCTTACTGTCCCTCTGTTTTAAAAAGTTAGATTTCCAAAGTAATAAAACCTAACAGACACAAAAAATTATCTTGATAAATAAGAATAGATCAATGTTCAGACTTTTCTACCTATCAGTACATTAAAATTCAAATAACTTTACTGATGGTGCTAATTACAGCCAATTTAATCACATGCACAATCTTTTTGAGATTTATCTTCTACAAACCTTCTGCAACACTTACTTAGCCGTTCTACAACTTGTTTATATCCTCAGTTTTGTCCTCTCTTTCTACTTGGACTTTAGCACAAGATATTACTTTACAATACAATACACTTTCTCATCCAGACACATTTCTTTTACCTCCTAATTTTCTATATTAAAATATATTTCCATTGCTATAATTTTCTTACATCTCTTTTCTAATTTCAGACCCTTCCTTAAATTCATTTTCTGAAATGATCCTAATGATTGTTACCGGTGCATTTAATTCACACAACAAATTTCATCCCAGGAGAAGGATCAGACAATCTGGCAAATAAAAGAACAAAACAAAACTGTGCCTTAATCTTTTTTCTCCCCGGTGGCATTCAAGGGGTTGGAGGACAGGATATCTGAGCCTGACCTGTCTCCTTTATTATTATCACAATGCCATCAACTCTATGTGAGTTCACCACTGTCAACTGTACCCAGACTCCTTTTGGGCCTTTTTCTTAAACTAGGCGTATTGATATTCAGTGTAGGAGGCCCTTTCCTTCCTTTTCTTTAGGTATCCTTTAAGACTCTTTTGAAGAGGCTGCCAATAAAACACAGGTTGGCTTTAGTTTCTGTTGCGTTTTTTTTTTTCTTTTCTTTTCTGGGTGCAGTTGTTTATCCTGCCAGTCTCCCCGTGCATTTAGTTCAATGTGATACTGTCACAGCAAGAATTGCTTTGTCCCAGTGATATATCTCCCCTGGCCAAGTGGGGTATCCTGTCAGATCTTTAAAGGGGAGACTATTCCTGTCCCCAGGTCACACACTAACGTGCTGGGATCTACTGCCTCGTCCTTTGTGACCAGCAGCCTCCACCCACTATGTGCAATAGGGGCCGGAAGGCAGGGCAGAGGCCAGCTTTTCTTTGCCTATTTTTCTACAGCCCCGGCAGATTTCCTGAGATCCGCCCCCTCCACCTTCAGTCCAGGGTTGGTGTCCCTTACCCACAATGAGAAAATCTGCACCTTCCTGGGACCAAGCTGAAAGACAGTGCTGAGACTTTCAGAACTGGGTTGAAAGGGTTTATCTTTTTTTTTTTTTTTAACACTTTTTTCCCCTAGTTTCTTACTATCCTGGTATACCAGAGGCAATGTGGTTTAGCATCCTCAACTTAGTTTCTGGGTGTCTAGAATTCTTATCATCCAACGGCATAAATAGCTGTACATTCAGAATTTCTTCCACATACTTTACTTTTGACAGAACAACTTCAACTGTAAGATTGTATAATAATCCAGAAAAGCCATTCAAAGGCCTTACTGTAAAACATCTTTCTCTTAGACAGGCTTGTACCTATAGGTGGCCCATTCAGCCCAGATACTTCTTCCTAAGAGAACACTGGTAAGATAAATGTAGCGTGACCCATACCTTAAAGAGCCAGTAACAGAACAAAAAAAGAAACAGAGACAGACAACCAGAGAAGATCCCTGAAACCATGACTGAAAGATGGGAACCTTTAAAACAGACAGACCTGCACATGCAGAATTTCTTTGACTTACTTTATCTCTGACAGACCAAGTCCAAATGCAAGACTGTAGAGTAATTCAGAAAACCATTCAAAGGCCAGATTGTTACAGTAAAATACCTTTTTCTTAGAAAGTCTTATACCTATAGGTGGCCCTTTCTTCCACTTACTTTACCCCTGACAGACCAAGTCCAGCTGCAAGATTGTACAAAAAAGGAACACAGAGACAGACAACCGGAAAGGATTCCCAAAATCATGGGAACCTTTAAGACAGACCAGCCAAGACCTTGCCAAGAGACTACCTATAGGATCAACGCAGCATTGGCCATGTCTTAAAAGTGGCAGCAACAGATATAAACAGACAGACAACCAGAGGGAATTCCCAAAATCATGTCTTTATTGAAGTATTATAAAAAATTCCCCAGAACAGGGGCTGGAGCGGTGGCTCAGCGGTTTCGGTGCTTGCCTGGCAAGCACGAGGACCCGGGTTCAAACCCCAGCACCACGTACACAACTAAGTGTTGGAGCAACTAAGACCATGTGAAAAACTAAATAAAGTTGTTTCTCTCTTCCTCTGTCTCTCTCACTGTCCCTCTCTCTTAAAAAAAAAATTCCCCAGAACAGAAAGGACATTTGGGGGAAAATGTTGAAAACTGTGGAGTATCTTTAAAGAAAGTTGGGCCTGTGCTACAGTATTGATGGCACTGTCTACATCCTGCCCCACATTGGTTGGGTGCTACATCTGTGTGTTGCCCTCCTGGAAGGTCTGGGAAGTTCAGGGAAGTGGAAGTAGGGTTGTCAGAGTGATTAATCTCCTCTCTGCTAGGAGGTAAAAATTTTCACTGCAAAAGAAAAAATGGATTTTCCAAATCCAAGAATGTTTTTCCCCCCTTAAGAGAGAAACTTTCACATTATTGAGTCGCTTTCATTTTATTTATTCAGTTACCTTCCTGAAATTTCCCACTCTTTTAGCAGGTTGACAAAGCCCACTGCCATTCATATCCAGCTTGCCTGCATAATAGTCTCATTTACAATTGATGAGCGCAGGAGAAGGAAGCCGTCACTGGGCCCTCTTATTTCCACCTGCAATTGAGCCCATTTCTGAGTTGCCAGGGAACAGGCCTGGGGCTGGGGACTTCTCCAGACTGTAAAGCCCAGGCTTTCAAGCACTCAAAGGCAGCTGCAGCCGTTCACCTCTCTTATCAAAGCCTAGGCATTATCCCAGAAGCGCCTCACAATAAACTTCTGTACCAAATTAATTAAAGAAAGCCTTGATAATTCCATTCCAAGGCATTCCAATGAAAGTAATTTCAGATACATAATGCACAATTGGCTTTTCCACTTAATTTCCAAATGAAATTCTCAGGGTACTTAGTGCCATTTGCATTAATCAGTAAAACCATCAAATCTTCATGCAAAGGAGACTGAATGAAAATTTGGGGGAAGAAGGTCTGTGTGAAGCACGGTGGACACCAGATGATTTAATTGGAAGATGGGGGATGTGTAGAGGGCCAATGTCCTTTTTTAAGAAGGAGAACTTTAAGAATATAATGGGAGTTGCTATAGAAGAAAACATATCTACTGAAGACTGGGTGAAATGGTAAGGATTTATTTGAGACTATTGTAATGTTAGTCAACTTCTGCAACAGGAGAGACATTGAACTCAACTGTGGATACAGCAAAGAGCTGCAGATGACAGCTGTGGAGCAGAATAAAGGGTTCAGAGGATGGATAGTTACCAAGAGGAGGCACCAAAGGTAGGAGGATTTTTGCTAAATGCAGGTGGAAGACAGAGGAGCTCAGGCTGGGGGGGTCAGGATTTGGATCAGCTATCAAGGGTGTGATATCAAGGGTGGGGAATGGCTGAGCAGGATTCTTGCTAACCTGGGGCCTCACAAGGGACAGGCAACATAAAGTAAATGTGGAGGCCTCGTTGAGAAGAAGGCTAACTGAAGTTGGTCAAGGAAAGAGGGTCTTTGTCACCTATCTTTAGCTATTTTGTGACAAAAATCATTGAAAGTGAGCATGTGAGTGTTGGGTCAGTTTCAAGTGGACAGGTAGGGGCAGGGCATCAGGCAGCCTGCGCATGATGGAACAGCCAATCAGGTGCTGACAGACAATCCCCAATGGCTCTTGAAATCGCCCAATAATCAATGGAGTCCCCAGCCAATCCCGGAAGGACACAAGGCTCCCGAACTTCCCCTGTCCACCCCAGACTATAAAGTCATTGCCCAGGTAGGGCCACGTGCATCTTTCCCTGTCCCCCACTCTAGCAGACCAGTGAAGCTTGCCTGGGAGCAGATCCAAACAAAGCCTTGCTCAGCCACTTTTGTTCTGACTCCTTTTTGGTCACCCGTGTCTGATCTTACATTTGGTGCCAAAACCCAGGAGGGTCCTTTGATCTTCCCTATGGGGGGAGACCAGCCCTTTCCCTCAGGTGGACCTCCTGCACCATCTTTTCTCCTCATCCAGATAGACAGAAGTGGGGTAAGTTCCTTGCATTTCTCTTGGCTTTTCAGTTGCACTCTCTGTTACAGGGGCCTGTCCATAAGTCTCGTGGGTCACAGAACCCCCACCCATTCTGTTCAGGCCCTGGTAGACTTTGGAGACATCCCAGCCTCTGGCTAGCCTCAACTTCTGTTCTGGGCCCCCGTAGGCTGAGGAGACATCCCAGCCTGCAGCCCACCGGCTTCCCATTTCTCAGGTGTGCACAATCAGAATTGGGATGCCTCTTTCTGCTCCTGTTCACCCCCTAGGTAATACTGAAAGGCCATGGGAAATGCAGAGTCCTCTGTAGACCCCAAGACTCCCTTGTGCTTTCCATACCTTAATTTTGCCGAGTTAGGACTCTCTCAAGACTTCTGCCATAAGCGACTGGTTTTTTATGCAACTGTGACCTGGCCTCAGTACATTTTAGACAGTGGCTCAAAATGGCCTTCAAAAGGAATGTTTGACTTTCAAATCCTTACTGATCTGGACAATTACTGTTGCTGGACAGGAAAGTGGTCAGAGGTGCCATACATTCAGGCCTTTTGGGATCTGCGCTCTTGTCCTTCCCTTTGTTCTATCTGTCTACTGCCTAAGTTCTTCTGGCCAGGGACGGTCCCAAATCTCTCCCCCGTTATTCTCTTTCATCTTCTTCCTTCTTTTCAGATCCACTGGAAGTGCTCTCAGCTCCACTCTCCCATCCTCCCCCTCCTTACTCAGGCCAATCCTCTTCCTCCTCCTCTTCCCGCCCTGCACCCACAGCTACAATCCCTCCACCCCTATCTCCTACAGCTGCAGTTCTTCCACCTGACTTCCTCCTCCCCTCTCACAGCTACAGTCCCTCCACCCATTTCTCCTACAGCTACAGCTATTCCTCCTCCTCAGAACACTCCCTCCTCCCCTCCTTCTACTCCCCTTACTCCTACTGCCCACTCAACTCTCTCCTCTCCTGTCAGTGCCCACGCTAGATCCTATCAGGCCCTCCCACCACCCAACCCAGAACTCCTTTGCCCTCTCTGGGAAATGGCAGGCACAGAGGGCATTATGAGGTCCAAGTCCCATTCTCACTCCAGAATCTCTCCCAGATTGAAAAGCATCTAGGGTCTTTCTCTGCTGACTCCTCTACTTACATTAAGGAATTTAGATACATTTCTCAGGCTTATGACCTCACCTGGCATGATGTCCACATCATTCTTTCTTACCCCAGACAAATGAACTCGCATCCAGCAGGTGGCTCAAGATCATGCCAACCAAGTCCACCTAAAGGACATAACTGTACCCAAGGTCACAGTGGCAGTTCCACTAAAGGAGCCCAATTTTGGCTACCAGGAAGGCTAACAGGGCTGCCACAATTGTGCTCGCATGATCCAATATCTCATGGCAGGCATGCAGGCAGTCTCCAATAAAGTGGTTAACTTGATAAAGTAAGGGAAATTACCCATGATCCAGATGAGAATCCAGCTCTATTTCTTAACCGACTCATAGAGGCCCTTACTAAATATACTAAACTGGACCCTGAATCTCCTCTGTGGCTACAGTGTTAGCAACCCATTTCATTTCTCAGTCAGCCCCTAATATTAGAAAAAAGCTCAAATAAGCTGAGGAGGGCCCTCAGACCCCTATACAAGATCTGGTAAAAATGGCCTTCAAAGTCTATAATGCCCACAGGTGAAACCCAAGGTGGTCATCCATGTTTGGGCATTACCCCTGGATAACTATGTATATATACATTGGTTATTGATGGTTTGATAATGTTTCCCTCTCATTTGTATCTCTGTATACTCTTAATAAAAAAAAAAAAAAGAAAAGAAAAAAAAGTCTGTAATGCCCCAGAGGAATTGGCCAAACTGGCCAGGCAGGCTCACTTACAGAAAAAGGTAACGCTCCAAACCCAAGCCTTGGTAGCTGTCCTGTGGCCTGCGGCTCCTGTGAGAGCTTCAAAGGGAGATCAGCAATCCTCTCCACCAGGGGTTTGCTTCAAGTGCAGACTCGAAGGTCACTGGGCCCGTGGGTGCTCAAACCCAGGGCCTCCCTCCCTCCAGGCAATGTCCCACCTGCAGACAAGCAGGGCACTGGAAGAGTGACTGCCCTATGGTTGGCCCCTCCCTGGCACCTCCATGTGGGGGTATGGCCAGCCAGGCGGTCCCTTCCCTCCAGCTGTTGGGATTCATGGAAGACTGAAGGAGCCCAGTCTCAAGGACACTCATCACCCTCGCTGAGCCCAAGGTAACACTCCAGGTAGCGGGTAAGTCCATAACTTTTCTTGCAGACATGGGGGCTACCTATTCTGTCTTGCCTGCCCACTCTGGGCCTTTTTTCCTTCCCAGATTTCAGTTTTGGGAACTGATGGGAAACCCTCCTTCCTAAAGAGAACAGCTAAGCTGTCCTGTACCCTGAAGGGACACCCTTTCACACTCTTTCCTGGTCATTCCCTCCTGTCCAGTTCCCCTCCTAGGCAGAGATGTTCTCCAACTCCTAGGGGCCACCCTACAACTCCTCCCCAGGGATATTACTACTCACCTTCTCCTACCTCTCGTTCTTACACTCTCTCGCACCCTCACACCACCTACTCCACCGCTGCCCCCAGACCTAAGCCAGTCATAGCCTCCCATCACAAACCAGTCCTTATCCAACTGAAACCTCAAACCAAATTCCCTTCATGTTCCCAGGTTTCTATCTCTCACACCCACAAGGAAGGACTTAAACCCTGCAGAGACCGGTTGCTTACCCTGGGACTACTTATCCCTACTGATTCTCCCTGTAACACCCCCATATTGCCAGTATGCAAACCCTCAGAGGCCTATTGCTTGGTCCAAGATCTCTGCCAAATTAATGAGGCAGTTATTCCCATCCACCCAGTGATTCCTAACCCCTATACTCTTCTTTCCCACATCCCTCTTTCTACCTCTCACTTCACAGTCCTAGATCTCAAAGATGCGTTCTTTACAGTTTCTCTCCACCCTGACTCCTGTTACCTCTTTGCCTTCACATGGGAGGATCCTACATCTTTTAGGTCTCAACAACTGACATGGACGATTTTATCCCAAGGCTTCCAGGACAGCCCCCACCTTTTTTTGCAAGTCCTGGCTCAGGATTTGGCTACTTGTGACTTGAGAGAGAGCATTCTCCTACAATATGTGGATGACTTTCTCCTGCGCAGCTCATCCCCTTAACTTCCTGGGATCTCGGAACTGTCAGGTCTCTCCAGCCAAGGCCCAGCTTACCACCTCTTCACTCCTACCTCCAAAAGCATCACAACAGAATCCAAGCCCTCTGCAACCTACAGCCACTCAAAATGGCAGATTACATCCTCTCCTTCCTGGGCTTGGCTAGCTTTTTTTAGGCATTGGGTTCCCAACTTTGCACTTCTTGCCAAATCTCTCTATCCGGCAGCAAATGGCCCCTTACCTCCCCACTTGGTAGCCAACTCTTTTTTTTAACAAGCTCAGAGATGCTCTTACATCTTCCCCCACTCTCTCTCTGCCTAACCCTAACCTCCCTTTCAACCTCTTCATGAATGAAAGACAGGGTGTTGCCACTGGCCTCCTTGCTCAACCAACCAGACCTTCCTATAGACCGGTGGCTTATATCTCCAAGCAACTTGATTCTACAGTTTGTGGATGGCTACCATGCCTCTGGGCACTGCCAGCAGCAGCTGAACTGACTAAGGAAGCCCTAAAACTCACCTTGCTCCAACCAATCACTGTGTTCTCCAGCCATCAACTCCAGGACCTTTTAAGCCATAAATCCCTCCCTCTCCTGAGCCCATGACAGATTCAAGAATTTCACCTCCTTTTCGTAGACAACTCCATCATCACTCTCTGTTCTTCTTCTCTCAACCCTGCTACCCTTCTCCCACTGTCCCCAACTCCCTCAACCACCAGGCATTCCTGTCTACAGGTACTGGAGGCTCTACTTTCATCCTGTGAGGACCTTTTTGATTCCCCACTACCCTCATCTGACCTAACCATTTTTGTAGATGGCAGTTCTGTGCTGGGTCCCAACAGACATTATAGAGCCATTTATGTGGTAGTCACCACCACCTCAGTTCTGGAAGCCAGCTGACTTCCAGAAGGGACCACCTCCCCCAAAGCTGAACTCTTTGCTCTCATTAGGGCCCTCACTCTATCCAAAGTCAAACAGTTAACATGTACACGGATTCCAAATACGACTTCTTGATTGCTCACGCACATTCGGCTATTTGGAAGGAGCATGGGTTTCTAACCACAAAGGAGTCATCAGTGTCCAATGCCTCCCTAATTTCCAAACACTTGGAGGCACTTCAGTTGCCATTCTGAGCTGCCATCACACACTGCGGAGGACACTAAAATTCCTCAGACTCTATAGCCATGGGCAACAATAAGGAAGACTCTATAGCACAGGGGCTAACAACAAGGTCCTCAATAGCCCCCATCCTATTTCTATCCCTGCCATCAAATTTGAATATTCTCCACAGGAGCAGAAGGACCTGATAACTCAGGGTGGCCATTTTGGGGATGATGGCTGGATCTTCCTGAGGGACCAGACTGCCCTTCCCAAACAGCAAGCTTACAACTTGCTGATGGACATTCACAACTCTCTTCATATTTGCTCCAAGCCTCTTCTGCAGTTTCTCCAACCCCTCTTTTATCTCCCAGGAATGAGAACTCTTCTCCAGCAGGTCCATTCCACTTGCCCTGTATGCTCCACCATTTCCCCACAAGGGGCATTAAACCCAAGCTCCCATCACATCAGATGAGGGTCCATCAGCCAGCTGAAGACTGGCAGATCTACTTCACCCACATGCCTAGACACAAAAAGCTCCATTACTTACTTTGACACTTTTTCAGGCTGGATAGAAGCGTTCCCCACCTCCAGGGAGACTTCAGACACCATTTCCTCCATCCTCATTGAGCAGATCATTCCCAGATTTGGACTTCCTGCAGCCATCCAGTCAGACAACGGTCCAGTCTTCACCTCTCAGGTTGTTCCACTAGTCTCCTAAGGCCTCAACATCACCTGGAGCCTCCACAATCCCTATCGACCCCAATCTTTAGGTAAGATGGAGAGGGCTAACGGCATCCTCAAGCATCATCTCACTAAACTTAGTATTGAACTCAAGCTCTCCTATCCCAATCTCCTTCCATTGGCCCTTACCCCAATTCAGGCAGCCCCTAGAGCCCCCTCAGGCCTCAGCCCCTTTGAGCTATTCTATGGGCGCTCTTTCCTAATCAACCAAACTTTCCTGTCACCCCTCCCCCCTTGGCATCCTACCTACCCTATCTCACAATCTTCCACACACTCCTAAGGAAACACGCAGACCGCTGTCTTCCCACACCATCTGCAGCCTCATCTCCAACTGGACCACAACCTGAATCGGCCAATATCTCTCTTCAACCGGGTGACATGGTTTTGCTTTGGGAACTACATCCTCAATCGCTACAACTTTCCTGGACTGGACCACATACAGTTATACTTACCACCCCAACAGCGGCCAAACTTTTGGGCCACTCCCCTCGGTACCACGTCTCCCACCTTAAAAAACACCCTTCCTAGATACCCAGCCCTGGACTTCCACCACTGGCCCACCAAACTCAAGATCCTCACCAATCCCCTACTTCTCCTACTACTCGTTAACCTCTCTCAGGTCTCTATCCCAGCCTACAGGTGGCATTTCTATGTCCAGCAGACATGGCAGCAGGGTGGGAAATCCCACTCTAAGGTAATAGCAGAAAGGGACTGTTCCCCTACAGGATGTGACTGGGAAACCACCTTCATCCTCAATGAATTCAACTCTGCAACTCTCTTAGTTCCTTCCATATGACCAGACCGATGCATCCTGAAGAGAGAGACCCACCATCTGTGGAGGATGCCCCACAGTGGATGTTACAGGCATTTCATTGGTGAGGCGAACAACCCAATCGGGTGGAGAAACTCTATGAAAGTTCAAATCAAGGACCCCTAGGACCCTAAATGGGCCTTGGGGTTTGACAGCAAGATCTATACATGGCCATGAGCTAAGAGTCCCGTGGCTTCACTTAGAATCTGGAGACAATGCACTCAGGTGGTCCCTCAAGTTCAGTGACCATACAAGAGCAGGAAAAGGAGAGCCAACGCCAGCTCAGTGCAGCTACTCATCCTAATGCCAGTCCTTTCTCATGGCTTACCCTGATATGGCAAGGTCTCCAACTTCCCAATTTGTCCAGGGTCAACAACGTCTCAGACTGCTTTCTCTGCACAGGTTTGGACCAGATCCCCTAACCACCGGTCGTATTAGTGCCCCCCTTAACATTTCCTCAGAACTTCAAGGGATCCCTTCTCCACATTTGGAGGGGGTTCCCCTTTTTCATGACTCTCCAAAAAACTTTTCTTACTGTTACAATTCCTCTACCTTGATACCTTGCAACCAAACCATACCAGTCTCTTCTTCAGTGTTTGCTCCTCCAGGATTCTTTTTCTGGTGTAATGGCACCCTAACAAAAAAACTTAAGTTCCAATATGCCCTTTGCTTTCTGTGTGCCCTCTGCTTTAGTTCCTCAGCTGACACTTTTTAATTTGGCTTGCTCAGAATCTCCTCCGTAGGGTGAAGTGGGCCATTTTCCAACCAGTGGTGGTCAGACTCTCCTTGGCCTCCTCATTCACTGCCTCTGGGTTTGGGGAAGGAGGACTTGGTTATGCAGTCACTGCCACCCAGAAACTAGAACAGCAACTCAGAGAGGTGGTAGAGGCATCTGCTGCCTCGCTGGCCTCCCTACAAAGACAAATAACATGAGCGAGATCGCTAGAGTAACATCCAACCAAATGCTCTTGCACCCTTACAGCCGCCTCCCTACCGAACCAGCACCTGAACCTTCCCCTCCCCATGATGACCCATAAACAGCAAGAAGTAGCCATATGGAAATCGGCACCCTATATCACCAAAAAGGTCGGGATGTTGGGTTGATTTCAAGCGGCTGGATGGGGGCAGGGCATCAGGCATCCCGTGCACATGAAGGAATCAACACTCAGGTGCTGACTGATAAACCCCAATGGTGTCTCGCAATCTCCTGATGATCAATGGAGTCCCCAGCCAGTCCCCGAAAGACACAAGGCCCCTGAACTTCCCCTGCCCACCCTAGACTATAAGGTCGTTGCCCAGGCAGGGCCACACGGGACTTCCCGTCCCTCACTCTAGCGGCGAACCTCGCCTGGGAGCCAATCCCAATAAAGCCTTGCTCAGCTGCTTTTGGTCTGACTGCTTTTTGGTCACCTGCATCTGATCTTACTGTGAGGAACTGGAAGGCTGTCCGTTAGGCGCTGGGAATGGGAATAGTGAAGACCACAGCAGCCTCACCTTCCAAGCAGCCTGTCAAAAGGAGTCGCCTCTTCCTGTGTTAAGTCACCTCTGCCTTAGCTGCTAGGTGTGGATCCTTTAGGGGCAGGTTCCTGTTTTTATAGGGGTGGAGGGGCTGCGGGGGAGCTTCTGACCCTTTAAAAGCTGTTAATGCCACCTTGGAAGTTGTTTTTCTTTTTGTTTCAGCTCAGGCCCTTTGGAAACTCTGTTTTCAGGAATGTGCCTGAGGCACCTTTAGTGCCTGAGGAATCTTCACTACATGAATAAGTATAAGCCTCCCCAATAAAGCCTCTGCTTCTTTTATTCTGAAAATCACTGCTTTGCAAATTAACTCCAGCGCTCTTCTTGCTTGCTGCAACAAATAAGCCTCTCTCCACTGCTTTAACTCCTGGTTGTACTTACTGGTTTTGAACTCACCAAGAGGCTGGCTCATTGAATTGGGTCACAGCATGGGTGGATAGCAGTGCTCAAAGACGTCTGTGACATCATTACCGCCAAGGATCTGGGATTGGCACTCCAGGTGAACTATTATTGGTTGCCTGCCAGAAGCTGGGCCTCCAGTTACTCTGCTCACCACAGGGGGAGCTGCTGTTGATTCACATCCCAGCAGGAGGCTTGGGAAATCCACAGGGCCAGGCAAGGACCGTCCTGAGCCAGGTTCCCCTAACACCAGCTTTTCCCAGCAGTGCTTTTTCTTGGTTGGCCCTGTCCTGTATGTTTAACTTCTGCAAATTGCCTACATCCTGTTTCTGTGACATTCACCCAAGTACCTGGGTGAATGGATGGCATTCTTCCTGGGTCTGGTCTGTCCATTTGCTTTTGCTGGTCCAGTATTGGACTGTCAATATATTCTGGGATATGTTCCTGAAGCCCGTAACTCTTGAAATATGATGTGCTTGTTTTCAGGAACAAAATAACATGAATGAACTTGTGTCCTGTGTGCACCATTTCCTCATCAACTAGGGCACTAAATGGTGAGTGTCTCTGCCAAAATTAAATTCTGGCTCAGAGAGAATTACAGAGGAAAAGCCACCTAGAGTCAAGAGCTAGCTGCATGAATGCCACATCTTCAACCAGCTCTCGGAACCTGGGACTGAGAGCCACGAGTTTGGTGATCCCGCCATCTGTGAGGTCGTTGCAACGTATTATTCATACTTTTATAAAGTTCAGACTAAATACCCACACTGAAAGCCAGCCTGACTCGATACTTGCAGCCATATGCATTGCCTCCCAGGCTCTGGGCTCCCTGCCTCCACCCATGGAGTTGTGGAGAAATGTCTCACAGCTCCAACATCTTTTGTTCCAGATGCCCCACCCTTAGTTTTCCTTTGGGGTTTAGACTGCTAGCCTGGCACGGACCTTCTAGAAGACATGCTCCTGACTATACCAGTAGTTAATTTCTTGGTTTCTGTCAATCACTGTTCTTTTCCCGGGCCTCACTTTCCCCTGTGCCTGTCCCATATGTTTGAACAAAGGTGATGTTTATTCAGAGCTCTCTAAAGCTCTGGCTTGGATTTCTCCTGGTAGAAATGAACTCTCCTTTCAGGACATGAAAGAGAGCTCTTGCTCAAAAAGAAAAAAAAAAAAGTTGTAGAACCACTTCCTTCCAATTCTGTTCCTGGCTCTAGCCCAGTTGGCCTCCTTTCTTGGCTGTAGTCTTGACTCGATGCCCTTTAATATCTTTTGTACCTGGGAGGGGTGGGGTGATGGTCTTGGCATTTATTGTGCTGGGGGCTGGAGGAGAGAAAGCCTTATTCTCGCCTGTTTATTTGCTCAGAGTGTATAGTATACTATCAAATTTTTAGCAATGGATCCCACAAAATTGGTTCACTCCCTTTCATTTCCTTCTAATTTCCTTTTAAGAATGTTGTCTGGGGGCTGGAGCTGTGACTCAGCAGTTATGGCGTTTGCCTGGCATGCGTGAGGACATGGGTGTGAACCCCAGCATCACGTACACAATGAAGTGTTCGAGCAACAAAATCCATATGAAAAATTGAATAAAATTGATTCCCTCTCTCTCCTCTCTCTCTCTCACTGTCCCTCTCTCTTAAAAAAAAAAAGAAAAAGAAAAAGAAAAAAGAATGCCGTCTGAATGCGTTAGTCAATCATGCAATTAGCTTCTGACACAGAACATCTCTGGCCTCAGTGCTTGGCTCCAGGTGCCACATTTCTTTCTGTTGTGATTGGAGGGGCATCTTTTACAGCTTTCCGCCATCTTTCCACTTTTCCATCTTGATTGGAAAATAGATTCCCTACTGAGTGGCATGGCCATATTTCCTGTGTAACAATATTAAACTTTCCCTATTAACAATTGATTCAAGCCCATTGTTATGAATGTAGCATAAAGAAATGAAGCATCACAAAAAAATTATTTGGACCTAGACGGTTACAGTGTAGAACCAGCTCTGGGGTCTATACACGGGGGTATGCAGAAAGAAGTACATTCAGCACCTTGTGTCATTCTTAGTCCTGAATAAGATGCAGGTGAAGAAATGAAGTGAGGTTGGTGATGGGCATCCTTGGAAAATACCTTCCCACATCAGTGATCTCACAGCTAAAGAAGAAGCAAAATTCAGGACTCTCAGATGTTAATTTCATTGCCAACTGGACAAGAGTTTAAATAAGTAGTATCTTTATCAACAAGCTCTTGTAACTTGAATCCCTGAGGGTACATACATTTGGAAAGTTCCATAGGATTCCATTTGCCAAAATATTAAGGGATCAGATGGGAAGACACTCGTCCTAAGGAAGTCAATAAGCAATCTAACTGTTTCTAAGGACTATGGGGTAAGTGGGTAATAGCTTATTAATATATAATACACACAGTGAACATTTTTCTTATGTACAGTGTACAAACCAATAATTTTTTAGTAAAAACACTGAATTGTGTAACCATCACAACAATGAAATTTGGAAAAATTTCATCACCCCCCAAAAAGATTCTTCTTTCCTTCAGCCATAACCATCCAATCTCCCTAATTCCCCAGCCATAGGTAAACTCTAATCTACTTTCTGTCTTTATGGATTTACAATTTCTGAACCTTTCACATGAATGGAATTAGACATGTGACATTTTGTGTCTGGAATCTTTTATTTATATAAAATTTCCGAGGCTCGCTCATGTTACAGCACTACTTTATTCATTTCATGGCTGAGTTGTATTCCACATCTAATTATAATATTCCAATATAGTAAATATACCACCAGTCATCAGTTGATTAGATCATCAATTTGAGTTCTAGACTTCAGGGCTGTTATCAATAAGCTGCTATGAACATTCATTACAAGCTTTGGTGTGGACATGTTTTTATCTCAGTTACTAAGGGATGAAATTACTGAATAATAAGGTACCTGGAAGGAAGAATTTTAAGCAAGCATAATGAAGCAGGAGTTTTGAGATAAAGTTAGATTCTCCACTTCTGCTGACAGAGTTTGGCCTGGCTACAGATCTCTGCAGTCAAAGTAGCCTGTTTTAGTGTTAGCAGCAAGACCCAGTTAAAGTTGAGTTGAGTGATGCTTGCAGTTCTTGGTGTCACAGCAAACCCCAGTAACTCAGCGCCAATTTTCTTCTGGGTTCTTGTCATATAAATTTGAAAAATAAAATCCATGGATAATCATGGAAGGGAAGAGTAAAAGGAGTAATATTTTTAGGGAAGAGAAGAGCTAGAACCTCTGCAATGCAGAGGGGGATCTGAGAGCAGATTACCGTTTTGGCGTGCTAGCCCAGGGTTTATATTGGTTTTGTGCGTGAGCATTAATTAAGATTTATGTAAAGCAGGCTTTGCAAATGAGCACCAGAATCATTGGTTAAATCAGGCATTGAGAAAAAATTGAAGTGAAGTCATTGATCAAAATCTATGCAAAACAGGCATTAGGAAGATTTCCAATCTTTCCTGGATCTCATTTGTGTTCACCCCCACTTTCCAGTTTTCCTTCCCCGGAAAAAAACGGAGTTGGTCCCACAGGTGAGCCTCATGGTCTTTTGCTTTTATCTTTTTTAAAGAGAGAGGGACAGTGAGAGAGAGAGAGAAAGAGAGAATCAATTTTTTATTTAGTTTTACATGTAGTTTTTGTTGCTCCGACACTTTGTTGTGTACATGGTGCTGAGGTTCAAACTTGTGTCCTCGTGCATGCCAGGCAAGTGCTGTAACTACTGAGCCACTGCTCCAGCCCTGAACTTTCATTCTTAAATGGCTTGAGGATGCCCATTAATCTCTCGCTGCTGGTGAGCTTCCAGGTGTACATAGACAACCTGGCCACTTTACTATTTATTCAAATCTCATTCAATAGTACACGTCTCTCAGATTGCTTTCTGACTTCTCTCTCTTATATTCATGCCGAATCCTTGAAAGAAGAATTTCAAATAGAGGAAAGAGAAAGTCACACCCTGCAATTTCTGCAAGCTCTGGGTAGCCAAGTGCCCTTGCTTTGGACTAATTTCTCAGGTTCTAGGACTAACCAGGACATGAAGAAGTGGGTGAGGACCTCTAGCCCCAGGAGGAAATGTGAACAGAAGACAGTCATTTCCTACATAGTATGCCAGGCCAGTCTACCTGAGATTGGAAGCTGGGAAGCCAGGATCCCTAGGAGGCCAGCTGCAAGAGTGGAAGAAATACCCAGGAATGGCTCCAAGGATGGCCCAGACCCATATGTGAAATGGTCCAAGTGTGAGGGAGGAATGTGACAGGAGAGGAGTTTGTGGGGTAAGGAAGAGGTCTGTGGACCCCATGGATGTAGTGCCACTGTACCCCTGGAGGTACAGTGGGGCTGCTCCAAGTGGTGGCAGCTTCCAGGATCAGGAAGACTCCTGTGCCTCTGGCTTTCTTGCAAGAGCGACCAGCACTGAAGGAGCCATGAGTATTGGGACAGAAGCTCTTTCAGTGCTGATCTACATTATACTTCACCACCCAAACCCCACTATTATGCTTTGATAATGTGTATGACCCAGAAACTGATATCATTCCAGGATTGGTCAGAGTCCTCGAGTGACTGAAGCAGGATTTCTCACCAGCCTCGCAGGAAAGTAGTTAAAGGTAGAACTTAGTGATTCATAGGAAACGGGAAGATGTGAAATTTCTTACATTCTCAAGTTTATGAACTGAGATTTCCTTCAGCTACTCATCCAAAAGGGAAGTTATGGACAATGTATTTCAGGGGACAATAAATAGATCATCTCTGTTGGAGTGAAGAGTTCATGCAGGGAAAAAAAGAATTGAGAATGTGAAAGCAAATCAGAGAGGAATACTGAAGGGTGCTACAAAGGAATTTTGACTTTCCTCTAGCAGTGGACAGGTTTTTGAGCCTGAGCAAGATCTGGACTATGGTTGTTCTCCTTCTCTGTCCAGAAGTAGGAAACTTGAAAAAGCTATGTTCAAAACAAGGAGGTTTGGCACCATGAGATGACCATTTATTTTGGAATTAAAATGTCAAAATAAAATAAGGACATGAAAACTGTTCAATATCATTAGGTGTCATGGAAATGCACATCAAACCACAAACGTGGTACTGCTTCTTGCATACTGGGATGACTATAATCAATGATAACAGATGCTGGTGAGAATGTGAAGAAATGGAACTCTCATACATGGCTAGTGGGATGCAACATGTTGCAGCTACTTTAGAAAATAATTTGGTGGTTCCTCCAAAGATTAACCATAGAGTTATGATATGACTTAGCACTTCCACTATGAGAAAACTGCCTAAGGGAAATGAGAGCATATGTCCACACAAAAGCTTGTATATGAATGTTCATAGTAGCACTATTTATAGTTACTAAAAAGTGGTAAAAACCCAAATGTCCTTCACTGATAAATGGATAAATAAAATGCAGAATTATTCATCACAAAAATGAATGGAAATACTAATAATGCATGTTACACGAATGAGCCATGAAAATGCTTTTGTTAAGTAAAAGAAGCATACAGTAAAACACCTATAGCTTGATTATACATATATCAAAACCCATCATAGGTAAATCCATAGAGGTAGAACAGGATTAGAGGTTGTCAGGGACAGTGGGTAGGGGAGAACTGTGGTTGACTGAAAATGAGATGGTATTGGCAGATGAAAATGTTCTGGAATTCGGTAGTTGTGATGGATGTACAACTTTGTGAATATACTAAAACAAACAAGCAAACCATTGAATTACACAACTTAGGAAATTTTAAAACAATGTTATGGCCAAAAGGAACTTTCTGGCTCCTGTGGTCAGAATATATGCCAGACTAACCAATATCCCTGGTTTGACTGGGGCTGAGTAGATTTTTGGGGTCTGGGACTGTCACCTCTGCAGCCAGGAAAGTTCTGGGCAAAGTGGCTGACTTGGTAACGTTGTATGTTGGATGTGAAGTCACAGCTCAGGAATGACAATAAAGGTAGTTAACTGAACATTCAACAGTGATTTCTCATTTGTAATGTCATTTGGAGTTTATTATCACTTGATAGTGGCTAGGGCAGGCTTTTTAAAATTCCTATTTGTAGACCAGGAATTGAGGGCCATAATGGGATGGGATTAGATTTGCCTAAGGTTGTGGGAAAATACAGGGTGGGACTGCACATCAAGCCTAACCCCTGTGATTCCAAGAGTGGGCTATTTCCTATGTGAGCATGATAATTTACGCACATTAGTTGTGTGGTCAATGTGTGCCTCATTGACCTTATTTATGCTGGCTACTTGGCTTCCAAATTCCAGGGCTCCTCTTGTATCTCTCATCCGCGGAAGTTGTAGGCTTATGAAACCTTTCCCAACATGCCGATGGCACTCAGTGCCATGTCTGAGTCTGTCTACCACATTCCTCTGCCATCCCTGTAGGAAGGGGCTGTGTCTTAGTCATCAGTTCTTGACTCCTACTACCTTAACTTAACTTGTACATAGTTGATGCTTAATAAATCTTTGCTGAAGGAAGCCAAAAGTCAAATAGGAATGAATATTCCAGATAACAGAAATTATGGTTGACCATCTCTCTCTCTCCTTCTTCGTCTCTTTCTTTCTTGAGGCAGAATAATTTCCCCTTTCTGATAATGCTAGTCTTTTCTTGGGCTTCATCTTCTGAGTGCTTATGGGCTGGCTCAATTTCTCTCCATTCTTAAGTTTTGCCATGCTGTTTTTCAATATGTGATGTAAGAATGCTCCAAGGTCAAGCCAATGGGGCACAGGCAGTGAACAGTGTAGTTCATGTCATGACAGAGGAACTGGAGAGGAGATGTGCTAGAGGCATGCCAGTATCACAGCAGGCAGGAGGAACATGGCCCCAGAGTGCCAACAGAGGCACTTCTCAAAGTCCATGCAGACTTTACATGTCGCAAGGTTTGAGAACTGAGGCAAAGGAAAAGGTTGAGGGTCAGACTAGCAACAATGGTGAAGTGATATCAAATCCTAGAGGATGGACTTAGAAGTCTGAGGCTATGGTGGGGCTCAAATGGCCATAACATGCTAGCTGTGGAGGCAGGAACCGCAAACCAGGACGAGCTTCACACAGATGAGCCACTTCAATACATGGAGTGAGGCTATCGCTCTTTGCAAACCAACGAAGCAGCTAATACAGTGCAGCAGGTCTCCCCTCCCCACTAAGCCTGACCTGGAGCAATGTGTGACCAGCACACAGAAATACAGGCGCACAGGCAGGGAGGACTATGACAGATTCACCATCTGCCAAGGTCGGTCAATGATATCCCCTAAACATACCGAATACCAGTGGAAAGCTTCCTCAGATAACCTCTCCCATGGTTTATTAAGTGGTGACAGTCTTTAAATGAGGATTTATTTATTTTGTTTTGTTTTTTAACATCCTGTGTAGTTCAAAGAGCAGTGAGTTGCTATTCTGCCCCGCATGTACCTTTAGAGGAGAGAGTTGAGGGGGAGAACGCAAAGGCGCTGACCGCCTGCGTAGTACACGTCGCTGACTGCTGCTCACGCTCAGGTTATTTCCATCAAACCCTTGTTGACAAAGTCATTCAAAATGCTATCCTTTGGCTTCAATCTGCAATTGGAGGTTGCCTTTGGCCTTCCTCTCCAGTTCAGTGCCATTTTTGTCTAACATAGTCAAGATTTGACACTAATTACTTCTACAAATTCTTCTCTGCTCAATCAGATCATGTGACAAATAATATATAATTTTTACCCTAATTTTAAAAAGTATACATGAAAAAAATAAATATTAGCTTTGGGTTCTGAGATGCTTCAGAACCTGGGAAACCTTGGCACTGCTGTTTATATTCTCATGATAGGAAGGATCTGGCCCTTTGGAGCAAAGTAGGAAAACTCATGGCCTGCAAGCTATTGTTTTATTGGCAAAACATAAAACTGAAAATTTCAGCTTCTTCTGAAAAAAAAAAAAAAAAAAAAAAAAAAAAGATTTGGCTGTAGTCAACTGGACCTGAGTGCTGACTGCCCATTTTGACAGGTATGGGTTTTCCACAGTTCCCCCATTTTCCTTTTGCCTTTTGCCAGCCACATCATTAGATTTTGCTCACCTGCCTGAGCCTTTGTAAGCCTTTGAAATAAGCACTTAGCTGAAGCTGTATGATGGAGACAGGACAAGTCATCCCATCACACCCCCCATTTGAAAAACTGAAACAAAGGTGACCATAACTTTCCTCTCCTGGCCTAATCTCTCTGTGTTCTACACTTCCTGCTTCCCTTAACAGATAAATCCTAACCTTTAGTCTCTGGGCTCTTAACTTTCTCCCTGAATCACCCTGAGAAAGCTCATTGTTCTGGGGTTTACCAATTTCTTCTTGACTCAGGAGCCCCAAGTTTCTCTCTAACTAACCTCATCTTTTCTCTCAATCAAGGTCCTTTCCTAAGATCAAATTTAGAAAGCAGGAGACTTCATCATGGGGCAGCTCTGAATCATATCCTGGGTTATTGAGAGGACCTTGGGCAAACATGAAAAAAAAATCCCTGAGCCTCCCTTCCCTTGTTTTGGATACAACATTACTTATTATGGTGATTAAAAGTCTTAAAGAAATTTGTAATAGGCGCTGGGCAATGCCTGTTGGCTGTTAAAGCTCTGTTTATCTCCACACTCTCCAGTTCTTCAGTCCCAGAGTCCTTGGCTATAAAAGTGATTTTTTGCAATGAGTTATCAAGTGTTGTCTCTCTTGCAGCTGCCATAGGTGAGGCCCACCAGGAAGTTGTGGACAGATGGGCAGACAGTCCACCCTGAAAAACAACAGGACAAGGTGGAATTTGCTGATGAGACAAATTGCCACAGAGCTGCATGGGAATCTGGAAGTGCTGAGAATGGCGAGCTTGCCCAGTGGCACACAGCAATCCTGCCACATTAAATCAGAGCCTTTATTCCTATCTTTAGGAGCTCCAGAACTCCCTTATTAACAATTATGACCTGCAGATAAACAAAGTCAGGGGAGCTAATAGTGTCAATGGTGACCCAGAGGCTTCCTTTGCCAGCTTGCTCATTGCTTTCAAAAGCAATTTCACCTTAATAAGAGCTTAAAAATGCTTTCGGGAAAGTCTTTTTAATGTTTAATGTTTTGATATAATACCATCATGCATTTTTTTTATTACAAAAGTTTCACAGAACCAGGAGAGAGTTATCAATGGGTAGGGAGAGAAAGGGAGGTAAGATACCGTACACTTTGGACCCTGGGCTCAGAGTGTTTGCATTCATTATTTTATTTTCCAATATCTGTACTTGCCTCTTTAAGATTCCAGAATGGGCTTCATCACAGAAACATAAGGTCATAAAATGCGATAATTTAACTGATCTAATTTCCTCATTAAACAAATGAGAAAGAAATCATATGGCTGGTCAGTGATTAAAACAAGACAATTGTGAGGTCTCCTTGTCCCTTTATACCATGAGTCCTCCATGTGCCTGAGACCCAGGGATATTTAAGACACTGCTGCAATGTCAGAGGACACTGGAGATGACAATTATTCAAAAGAAGAAAATTTTCCTTCCTGTGCGAAGAGTGAAAATTCCATCTCTGCCTAAGATCTGTTGTACATGTGTTTCTAGAGTCCGGTGAATCTGCACTGATTTTATTCTTGATAAAAAAGAGAAAGATATTTGCTTATTCAATGTTGTCATGTCTGTGCTGGGAACTGAGACAGTCATGTGTGGCTATTAGGGCTGCTCAGCTGGCTCTGAGAGATGCAGCATAGAAAGATGGGAAGAACCTTTGTTTCAAAGATGAATAATGAGAAGTGACATTAGCCACTCCTGAAAGTGTGATGTTTTCAGACCTCTTTTAGGTGAAATACTAATTTTTCCTATTTTTGAAAGCAATGTGATAGAGATGTCTATGAGAATCAAGACCCATTGGGAAAAAGAAGGGGGAGAATTAGGCAGGGAGAGAAGCTGAAGTGTGGTGCAGTGACATCAAAGGTCTCAGCTGATACTACAGAACTCCAAGGTGGGGACAGTACTTTAGTGTTGACTCCAAAGGAGACAATGACTAATTATGGACTGAATCATCCCATTAGGAGGGACATAGCCATGGGCGTAGAAACTTCTTTGCTGAGAATAATTCTCAGAAAGGAGGCAGCTGTGATGATCCACCAGCAGTCAGCACTCACGGTAACTGGGAAACCAGTGCCTTGGTTCTAAAGTCGAACTCGTGTCAAATCACAGCATCCGCCATATGGGATGGGGGAGACTTTCAGAACACTTGTCTGTTAGATCCCTTGGCATCTCAGGTTACATCTCACTATCAGTAGACTCATTGTTTTTATTTATGGGCCTCAAATTTAGCCACACAAAAACCAATTAAAATCTTACTTGTCCCAATACTTTCTATCTAGACTGAAGGCATGTTTTCTTGCAATGACTATCAGCCAAAGACCATGGTTGTAAGCAACAGAAATCAACTTCCAATGAGTTAGGTGTAAAAGGAATTTATGGATTGAGGATGCTTGGTAGTCATAGAATCAATAGAAAGCTAAGAGAAAAACCAAGGGAAGATGGGTAGCAGAAGTATTCTGCTGTGCACCCTGCTGACCCTCTAACTACCATCTTTCCATTGTGTACACCACTGTTCCTGAGCAGGCGTCACTGGACTCCCTACTGCTCCTGAGTATACCCATAGGACACCCCACAGTTCTTGGCTTCGTACTGCCCTGTAACCTTCCTGTGGCACTCAATGCCATTACCACTGCTACACAGGCCTATCACTGCCAATCTAACACAATTGTATCTTTTTATGTATTGGTCATTTTTCGAGTTTCAGAGTCCTTTGGGTGTCCTCCATTGGCTGAGCTAAGGTCATGTGTCTATGCTTTCAGTGCCAGAGGTAGGAAGAGAGTTGGTTTCCTGGTTTTGACAGGTTATGCTTAGTCCATCACCAAGACTCACCATGAGGGAGTCTAGGAACAAGGAAGGAGATTCATGTGTTGAGTCAGAACAGGACCCAATAAATCCTCACCACCCAGTGCATCTGTGTGAAGTGAATCATGTTATTGCTGCACTGATGTATGTTCCCTATGGGTGTTGTCCTGCATGTTCTTTGGTCATGCTACTCATGTGCCTCTGCAGATAGTTACTGCTTGGTTTGATATGCACAACCATTTCTTTCAAAGAGGGGAGCAAACCATATATTTTCTTCCATTGAGGTATATTATAGAATATATTTGCAAGTTTGTTTGGCTCCAAGAAACAGACTGATTAAAGCCAACTGAGGGAAATGGGCTTTTTGCTTCCAAATCTTGGGTTGCTGCTGGACCTGGGAAACCGGTCAAGAAACAGGGTGCCTCTTACAATGGCTTCTGTCCTTCAGGGTAGATTTGCTATTTCTTTTGTGGCTCACTTGGTCTCTATTACTTGGAATCCCTAATCTCTCCTCTTTTGACGTATTTCTTACTCCAGAAGCCTGGTTCAGATTCTGAAAAAACTAATCTCATGATCTGGCTCATGATTACTTCTCCACTGGGCAGAGAGCCTCACCCATCATTAGCCAGACTAAGAAGTGAGTCTGGTGCCCATGCAGTCCATTCAACGGCCACTCACCCGTGCGCAGAGAATCCCTCAGAGCTGTGTCACTGAAGACCTCAATTATGAGAGAATGCTGACCGTGACGGGCACCCTGTCTGATCGATCTGTCTCAGGGTTCTGTAAGTGTGACTCAAATACCTTCCTAATCCTTAGGAATCATTGTCACTTTTCAGGAAGGAAAAGAACAGTTAATTAATAAGCATTATATTTTGTTCCATGCTATTATGCATTATATATTTTATCTCATTGAATCCTCCATCATCTCTCTGAGGTAGGTATTATTCCTATTTTACCTATGAGAAAACTGAGCAGCACAGGGGTTGTGAGCTAGGTTGCAAACCCAGAGTGGTCTTGCTCCAGAACTACATACTTTTCCATATGCCCAGGTACCATTTTTGACATATTCATGACAATCCAAGATGTCCCAACTTAGTGATCAAGAGCTATTTTTTTTTTTATGAGAGAGGGACAGTGACAGAGAGAAAGAGAGAATCAGCCCCGAGAGAATCACTTTTATTTAGTTCTTCACGTGGCTTTCATTGCTCAACACTTTGTTGTGCACATGGTGCTGAGGTTTGAACTCCCGTCCTCATGCATGCCAGGCAAGCGCTGTAACCACTGAGCCACCACTCCAGCCCTAATCAAGAGCTTTTTGAAGAGAACATCTGTTATAGTTTGGATATTAGGTGTCCTCCCCAAATTTCATGTGTGGGACAATACAAGAAGCTTTGGAGATGAATTGCATGGGTTATGAGAGCCTTCGCTCAATCAGTGCATTAATCCCGACAGGGATTAATTGAGTGGTAACTGTAGGCTTGTGGGGTGTGGTTGGAGAAGGTGAGTCATTGGAGGCTTGCCTTTGGGGTATATATTTGGTGAGCTGAGCTTAGTCTCTCTCTCTCTCTGCTTCTGGTATGATGTTTTGAGCTGCTTCCTTCCACCACACTCTTCTGCCATGACCTTCTGCCTCATCTGGAGCCCCAAGGAATGGAGTCTGCTGTCTATAAACTGAGACCTCCGAAATCCTAAGCCCCCAAATAAACTTTTCCTCCTCTAACTGTTTTTGTCATGTATTTTGGTCACAGCAGTGAAAAATATGACTAATACAACATCCAATGAGGGGACTTTGCTAACTGGGGCAATTTAAAAGTAAAATAAGAACTGGGGAGATAAAAGACTAGAGACAGAGGTGTTTGTGTGCTAAGCTGAGGCTGCTGTCGAAACATGGTCTCCTTCAGCATCTGACCCTTAAAATGGCCAGGAAACAGCCTCCTCGTCAAGATGTCACTCCTGAGCAACAAAGAGAGGCAAAGTTTACACTGCCCAAGGTGGGCACTCCCTAGGAGCTCTTTTCCTTGTTTGTCCAAAACCATTTCACTGGCAATTATAGTTATCAGAAGACTGCAAAAATACAACACAACAAAACAAACAAAACCAGCAACAAAATTTCCAAGCACCTGTTAAGATAAAAGTTCAATTCTTTTAGAGGTAGAACTTTAGACATTTTGTTATTGTGCTTCCTCATAGGCAGGCAAATTGGACCTATCAGGAAGATTCGGTTAATTACTGTCCAGCTCTTCTCCATTCATCCGTATGCTCTGCAGGGAGGATAAGCATAGAACTTTGGGATGGTTGGAAATGGAAATGAGAATGTATAATTGTATGGTTGCACCTAGCATCACCTGCAATGAGCATTCCTTTCCAACTCTTTCTCCTTCAGCCTTCCTGCAAGACTTTTAGTGAGTCCAGGGAGTCTCCCTTGTTTAAGCCACTGGAAACAGATGATTCCATCATGTTCTCCATGTTTTCCAATTCTGTGTAGATGGGCAGACCTCATTGTTACTGGGATAACCAACTGGTGTGGGAAGATGGAAAGGGTGAGTTGCGTTAGTGGATTAGAATGAAGATAAGCCTGTTACTTTCCTGTTTATGAATGTCTTAGTCTATTTTCTGTTGCTCTTACAGAATACCACACTGGGTCACTTACAAAGAAAATAAATCATTTAGTTTATGGTTCTGGAGGCTGGGAAGTCCAAGGGCATAGTGGCAGCGTCAGGTGAGGGCCTTTGTGTCATGACATGGCAGAGGGTATCCCATGTTAAGAGAGCGTGTGTGAAAGGGTCACTTTTATAACAAAGCCACTCCAATGAAAACCAGCCCAGACCTGAGAGATGGCCTTAAACTCTTCACGAGGGTGTAGATCTCATCACCTAAACACTGCTGTATTGGCAATTAAGATTCCAACACAGCTACTATGGGGGACATATTTAAATGGCAGCAGTATTTAAACTCTATTTACTCTGATATTCATGACATTGAGACTATTGCATGTGTTTTTGAAAGCGAAATTTGTGTTGGTGGACCACCATGCCCCAGGCACTGCAGCAGACCCTTGCGCATACATGAAACATGACGCAGCTGGTAAAGGAGAGGACACAGAATCTAAATCCCGTTCCTGGTGATTCGACATCCAAGCCTGAAACCCTTCTCTTGCATCTACCTTAATTAAATCCAAGCCTCCCTCACTTATAGGATTTAAGTTCCACATTGCCAAGGGTGCATTAATTCTTTGGCTCTTTACTGTTTTACTCAATGATAAACATTGTTAAATTACATTCATCCTCCATTGCCGTATATCTTGTAGCATGTTTTTGAATTTACTTTTCTTCTTGTTGTAATGCCTTGTTCATGAACTTTATAGTTTTTTTTAATGATAAATCTATCGAGGCTTAGGACATCTAAAAATATCTTCACTGTTCTCAATAGAAATGAAGCTTTAACTAGATAAACTCCAATTAGAAAATGAGCAAAAGATAAGAGAATACATTATGCCAAAGTGAGTATACGCACATGGAAAGATGTCCAGCAGCTCTAGCTACTAGGGAAATGCAAATTAGGGCCACAGTGAGATACAAGTATGCCCCTATTAGAGTAGCTAAGATAAAACATGATGATAATATCAAATGTTAGTGAGAATATGGAAAAACCATATCTTTCATGTTTGCTGATGGGCATCTAAAATGTCATAGTCATTCTGAAATATAGTTCAGCAGCTTCTTCTAAAGCGAAGCATACGTTTATACAATTATACTCCTCAAATAAATGAAAATATGATACAAAGTGTTCTTGCAGGTAATATTCTCTTTTGCATTTAAATTTCTCTTGAATGTGTTTAGGTGAGTACTGAATAATAAATAATTTGGCTGGTCTTTGTCCTGGGTTCCTGCATGGAGCTTCTAAAATTTGTGCTATTTTTGTGACTTATGATGTGACTTATGACTAGATATCTTTGAGAGAGGGGCTGCCCACCAGAAAGACCAACCAGGTCATTAGAGGGTTGGGATTTTTAACCAGCTCTACCTACAGGAAGAGGAGAGGTGGCAGGAGACTAAGTTCGATTGATGATTTTATATTCTTTGCGCATGTGATGAAATCTAAAAAACACCCTGGATGCCAAGCTCAGTGGGGCTTCCTGGCTGGTGAACAGGTTAATATGTGGAAGGGTGATATGCACAGGTGCTGTGAGCAGAGGTCATAGAAAGTTTGTGCTTAGGGCTTTTTCAGATATTGTCAATGCATTTTTTAAAATTTGGCTGTTCAGGATCTGAATTTTTTGTAATACAATTCTGATCATAAGTATAATGCTGTTATGATTTGGATCTTAGATGTACCCTCCAAAATCATCTGTTGAAGCCTTGTTTTCCAAGGCAGCAATGTTCAGAGGTGGGGCTCTTGGATCATGAAGGCTCTGAACTTACAGATGAATAATCCACTTATAGATATACTGCTTACTGGGTTGGGAGAGGGCTTTGTTATAAAACAAACTCGCTTTCTCTGCTTCTCTGCTGCCATGAGGTAAGTAGCTTTGCTCCACCATGCACTGTGATGTTCTTTGCGTCACCATAGACTCAGAAGCAATGGAGCCAAGTACCCCCAGACTGAAACCTCTGAGACCAGGAGCCCAGATAAATCTCTCCTTTTTTTAAATTGATGTCTGTTACAAAGAAAATCTGAGTAACACTCATGCCTTCCTGGGTCTGTGAATCAGTTTAGCAAATGGTTGAACCTGAGGATGTTTTGGAACCCTGAAATTTGTAGCTACTATGTCAAAAGCATGGATGGCCTAGGGACCCTCTGAACTTGCTGCTTGCATCTGAGGTCAGGTGGTCTTGTAGAGAACTGAACCCTTAACTCAAGTGGTTCATACTAGCTCCAGGGAGTTTGTGCCAGAATTGAAGTATTGGATACTCCACTGGTGTCAGAGGGTGTTTTCTTCATTATCTCTTCTAGTACTTGTTGGACTCAATCTAGTATTTTCCCACCCCTTATTCTGGGATGTTCTTAATTATTCCTTCACTTATTTTCTATCTTCTACTTTCTTTCTCCTATTGTAGCTCCTCGTTTAGGCCCTGGATACCATGCATGAAGTTTATGGGGAGTATGCTTGAGTCCACACCTGGTGGGGAATGAGGAAGACAGAACTGTCTGAGGGAGAAGTTGAGCTGTGATGTGATTATAGCAAAGGGCTCAGTTGATCTCAATGGATGTGGGGAGAGCTCTTTCGGCTCTACCAGGAATTGTATCTAAGTTGCCATCAGAAGGGGGCTTGATGTTGGAGGAAGCAGTTCTCTTCCTTTAAGAGGGAATCAGCTGAGAACTGGCAATCACAGTCCACCTAAGACAAAGTGTTGAGAAAACGAGTCCCACATCAGTTAAGTGGATGGAGTTGGTAAGGAGCTGGTAAGCAGTAGCCCGCGGGCCAAATCCATCCTACTATCTGGGTTTTTAGTTTTATTTTTTGATGTTTTTCCTGTCACTTGTTTTTATAAATAGTTTACTTGATGCTCTCCCCATGTGTGTCTGTCTTCACATGGTCTTTCCTCCATTTATATTTGTCACTAGGTCTCTTCTGTCATTTCTTTTTAAAAGCATTTGTAAAAGGATTGAACCCAGAAACCACTGAGTCACATTCCCAGCCCTTTTTATTTTTTATTTAGAGAGAGGGTCTCACTAAGTTTCTCAAGGCCTCATTAAATTGCTGAAGCTGACCTCAAACTTGCCATCCTGCCTCAGCTTCCCAAGTCACTGGGATTACAGGCATGCACCACCAAGCCCAGCTACATTTTCTTATTCCTATAAGAATAGCAGTTATACAGAATTAAAATCCACCCTATTGATTTATCTTAACTTGGTTATTATCTGCAAAGTTCCCATCTCTAATTAAGGTTATATTTTCAGATACCAAGGATTAGGGCTTCAACAAGTATTTTGGGGGCCACGAGTTAACCCATGATGGCCAGAGGATGTTATCGTTTTCCACAACAGGCGACTTCTTCAAGGGGAGCCCTCGTGTCGGGGTTGCCTATGTAAGAGAGCAGAGGCTCTTTCCCACTCAGGGGTGAGAGCAGAGCACAGAGACGGGGCTCGGTGCAGCTGACTCCCTCATCGCCTACTCCAGTGGCCAAGGGCCAGGAGGCAGCCAACAGTTACCTCCCCAGTCCCTGACGACGGAAGCCCCCAGAACTGCTCAAGCTTACCTACTGGCCACCTGGACAGGTTTGTAAAAGTTTTGTAACATTCTTCTTAAAAAGAAGAAGAAAATCCAGCAGTCAGAAAGTTGTCCATAGCAAGCCAAGTGACTTACCATCAGCAGTTCTCTACGTGGCTCAGGAAGTCCTTATCTTTCCTCCAAGACATCTAATTATTTTCTAAGAGCTTTATTCCCAGACGATCGATTTTTTTAAACTATCATTTTCTTTTTGCCAAATAATAATTGCATATATTTATGGGGTACAATGTGATGTTTCAATCCATATATACATCCTGAAATGATCAAATTCAGCTAATTAGCATATCACTTCAAATACCTACAATATCTGTGTGGTGAGGGCATTTCAAATCTTCCTTTATCTATTCTAAAATATACAAGATCCGTTTTTTGATGTCATATCATCCACCCTAAAAGTTAACCATTGATGAATACCAAGTGAGAGAGATCCCCAGAGAGGGGTGGAGGTGATGGTCAGTGTTTAAAAAACCTACTCTCCAATAAGAAAAGAATGGGGGAAGCCCCTGTGTAACCTTTGCCATTTTCTATGGTTTAAATATCCTGTGATCCATTTTGAGCAACGAAAGTGAAGTCATTGAATGCAGAATTGGGAAGACATGTGCTCAATGAGCTGTCATGGTATGGGGTGACTTCGGCACATTGCTAAGTAGATCATTACTGGAAGAAAAGGGTATGTGTTGGGGTGTGCAGGTAAGACGTTCTAGAGGAGGTAGGGTTTATAATGGGATTAAAGGGTGGGTATATTTGGAAGCCATCACTATCACTGCAGGACCACATCAGTTTAGCAATTTCCATCTCTCACCTGGCTATGAAAATTCTCTCTTCCCTACATGGTGGATGTAAGAATGAGAAAATTGGAAACTTGGGTGAAGTCAGGTTTGAAGGGATTTTGAATGTCATACGAAAGTTTGTTCTCCCCCTACGTCCAGGAAGTGATTATTGTGCTAGTTGCTGATTATCCCTCAAGGTTTCCCATGGCTGGGTTCATCATCTCCAGCAAGGCTGTGAGACTAATAGCAGCAACGATCTTGTTGTAGGGATGTCTTTTTTTTTTTTTTTCATAAATTGCTGAGGCTTTGCTTTCATATCCTCAGTACATGAATTCTAAGTGTCTGCCTTCCCAATCCCATAATGATGGCAAATCAGAGCAGATCAGGCATGCTTCATGCTTGTCCCCCAGCTGGCATGAACCCACATGTTCTAGCACAATTGAGCAGGTGATAACAAGGTGGTTCACTTTGGTATACACTGGTGACTTTCAAACTTGTCAAGAGCACATCTAGACTGACTCTGGGCTTATTGCCCAACAGCTCAAAGAAGAGGCCAAACCTAAAATGTTGGTTCTTGCAGAACATGTGACACTTAATGCTGATTCTACCCACCAAGGAATCCTGGATCCAGACCGAATACAATTTCCATCATCAAGGACTCTAAGCCACTAGCTGCTTCTATTCAAATTCTTTGTTCTTTCTCTGCAGTCTCCTTCCAGCCTGTTAAAAACATTTGAGATTAGGATAATTGGCTTTGATTGTTTTTCTAAAACAGATGAAGTTGAACTGCCACTGAGTTTTGGATTAGTATTTGTCCTCCATTCTTTGTTAACTTCTGTGTTTGCAACAGTGAGGAATTTGTTTATGGCCACGGAGTAGTCATTGGAAGGAATCATGAAAGAGTTTGCTCTGTCTCCTGTTTATCAAATTGTAAACATCCTCCCAATGGGAAAGAAATGGTTTTAAGAGTCAGGGAAAAGATAAATAATACTAAATGCCTCCTTTTGTTCCCAACCTGAAGTGGACTGTGCTCAAAAGCTATGGAACTCCTAACACATGGTATCCCAGAGAATCACAGTGCCTGATTGGACCCACAAATACACATTTTATGTGTAATATAAGATAAGGGATGAAGGTAGACATCAGCTTGAGACAGCTACCTAAGTTTTTTTTTTTTCTGTACTATTGAACCCAACTAGTAGATTGCTAGTGGCTAAGCTTCATAGTGCCAAAGATGACAAAGGGACTGACAGCTAGGACAACTGGAGTGGCCAGTACTGAGTATGTATTTGTAGGATGGGGTCTGCCTGCCCTTTAAAAAATAATGCAAAATGGTTTTGAGTAGCTGGCTTCAGTTATGGAAATTGGTGTGTTTTGGGTTTGCTGGTTTGGTTGTATTCTCAATGTACCAAAGGATTTTCACAATGAAACCTAAACTGAGTCAGGGAGTGTGTGTGTCAGGTGTGGTGCTGCTTTTCCTGAAGCCTGTCAAACAGCCTGATTAACTCCACCAGTGCACGCAGATGTTAATGCAACTGAGGTCACACTTGAAATCCCTCTTAGAGTAGCCCTTTCATTTTGCACTTATAAAAAGTATTATAAGGCCACAAGCCAAGTATTTAATCTGGCCTGTTGCCACTTGATTGCCATGACTCGGCAAACAACTCAAAGCTCATTTTACTGAAGATAAAGTTGGAGACTGCAGAGTCCCCGTCGTTCAATAAATTCTGTGTTGTGCATTCTGTTTGAAACCAGGGAGTTCTGCTGGATGAAATATCTGGTTATTATAAAGATTCCCTACATGTCATGCACACATCCCCAATTTTCAGAGACTAGAATTTTGTCTCTTTTTTAAGTGTCTGTAGCATTTGCTGCAATGAACATTCAAAGAGACATTAGTTTGGCAATTTCTTTTTTTCTTTAAAAAATGGTATATATTGAAGGTGTGCAACATGATGCTTGGGTAAACACATGCCTAATAAAATGACTAAAATAGTCAAGCAAATTAGCATACCCTCGTGTTCCAAAGTTGCCTATTTTGGTGTGTGTTGCAAGAGCATCTGAAATCCACTTTCTCAATATTCTCTATAATGCTTTAGCTCTTAGCTCTTGACTAGTCCTCCTGATGTACATCAGACCTATTTGTCCTGCATAACTACAACGTCATATTCTCTGACCCACTTCTCCCATATTTTCTCCATACTGGGAACTGTCTTCTGCCTTCTGTTTCTATATTTTCAACTTTTTAAAAGATTACATATATAAATGAGATCATGCAGTATTTTTCTTTCTGTCTGGATTATTTCATTTAGCACAACAACCCCAAGTTAATCTATATCATTTCCAACAGTACTATCTTTATTTTTATTTTAGAGAGAGGGACAGTGAGAGAGAGAATTAATTTTATTTAGTTTTTCATGTGGCTTTTGTTGCTCTGACACTTTGCTACGTACGTGGTGCTAGTGTTCGAACCCAGGTCCTCACGCATGGCAGGCAAGCGCCACCACCACTGAACCACTGCTCTAGCACACCGTAATTTATTTATCTGCTCATCTGTCAATGGACACGGGCCATTTTCATATCTTTGCTATTGTGAATCATGCTATAGTGAACATGGAAGCATGTTCTACAAGGTGCTGATTTCATTTCCTTTGTGTATATCCAGCGGGACTGCTGTATCATGTGGTGTAGTTCTATTTTTACTGTTTGAGGAAACTCCGTGCTGTTTTCATAATGGCTGTACTAATTTACGCTTTCATCAATAGCTTGTGAGTGTTGCCTTCCCTCCACACCTTTAGCAACATTTATATGTGTGTGTATATATATATATATATATATATATATATATATATATATAAAATATTTTATACGGGTGTTTGAATCCAGGTCCTTGCACTCATTTACATCCCCAGCTCCCTTTGTTTTTTAAATTTTATTGAGACAGGGTCTTGCTAAGTTGCCCAGGATAGTCTTGAACTTGTGATCCCCCTGCCTTTGTCTCCTTAGTATTCTGGTTCCAAGTGTGTGCCACCAAGCCTGGCTTCTCTTTCCTTTTGGGTAATAGTCATCCGCAATGACTACAGGTGTGAGGTGATATCTCGTGATTTTGATTTGCATCTCCCTGCTGATAGTGATATTGAGCACATTCCCATATACCTGTTGGTCATTTTCTGTCTTCTCTGGGGAAGTGTCTATTCAGGCCTTTTGCTTGTTTTCAATCAGGTTATTCATCGTTTGTTTGGCTTGGTTTTGTTTGGTGTTCTGTGATTGTGTATTTAGATTCCTTACGAATTTGGACATAGATCAGACACATGGTTTGTCAATATTTTCTCCAATCCATGGGCTGATTTTCAATTTTAGTGATTGTTTCTTCTGCTATGCAGAAACTATTTAATTCTTTTTAGTTCTTCTATTTTATTTTTCTTTTTGTTGCCTCAATTTTGGGTATGATCATTAAAAATCATTACCAAGGCCAACATCAAGGTGTTTTTTTCTTTTTCTTTTTCCTTTTTTTTTTTTTTGAGAGAGAGAGACACAGAGACAGAGAGAGACAGAGAGAATCAATTTTTATTGAGTTTTTCACATGGCTTTCGTTGCTCTGACACTTAGTTGTGTACGTGGGTTGCTGGGGTTTGAACCCGTGTACTTGAGCATGCCGAGCAAGCGCCATAACCACTGAGCCACCGCTCCAGCCTTCAAGGTGTTTTTTTCTTACACGTTCTTCTAGAAGTTTCATAATTTCAGGTCTTACTTTCATATCTGCTTTACATTTCGAGTGGATTTTTGTGTATAGCATGTCATAAAGGCCTAGCTTTATTCTTTTGCATGTTTATACCCAGTTTTCCCATTATCATTTATTGAAAAGAGTGTCCTTTTCTCATTGTGTCTTCTTAGTGTCAAACATTAGCTGGCTATATATGCTTGAGTTTGTTTGTTGATTGATTTATTTGTTCACTCATTCATTCATGGGGCTCTCGATTCTGTTCCATTGGTCTATGTGTCTATTCGCATTGCAGCACCAGGCTGTTTTGGTTACTTTAACTTCCGGATTTGTTTTTCTTTCTTAAGATTGTTTGTGGCTGCTCAAGATTTTTGGTGGTTTCATATGGATTTTAAAATTATTTTTCTATTTCTATAAAAGATTACCATTGGGATTTTTGATAGGGATGACATTGCATCTGTATTTAGTTTTGGTTGGTATGGGCATTTGAATAATATTAATTCTTCCAATTCACAAACACAGAATAACTTTCCATTAACTTGTTTCTTCTTTAATTTATCTCATCAGTGTTTTATATTTTTCAGCGTGCAGGTCTTCCACTATCTTGGCTAAATTTATTTGAATGTTATTCTTTTTCATACTGTTATGAATGGGATTGTTTTCTAGGTTGGTAATTGCTGTCTTACAATATCTAACAGTTTTCTTGCTCTTGGATTGACTTGCAGATAAGTCCTTTCAGAGAAGTGACTATCTTTCTGCCTTTAAATCCCCAGAGTGCTTTCCAGAAATGGCATGCTGAACCAGTATCTATTGATCTAATTTCTGTGGAATTCAGTACAAGGTAGCATTTAAAACACTGGCTCACACTATTGTGGGGCCTGGAGTGCTCAGAATGTTCTTCACAACCTCACAGAGCCCCAGTTTCAACAGTGGGAGTAACAGCAGCTCCTGGATTACAGACATGACATCAGTGACGATTAGCTCTCATGCAGCACTTATCAGGTGACTGGCACTGTCCTAGGTGCTTTATCTATTATGCTATTTGCTCCTGCAAACTACTCTTTGAGGTGGGTACTGTTGTTAATCCTCGAATTTGCACATGAGGAACAGGAGACACAGAGAGATTCAGAAAAAAACCCAAAGCTACAGCTGGGATAAGAAAACCCAAATCCAGAGAATGTGTTTTACCTTACGGAGCTATTTTGCTCCTATGAAAAGACCCAATACAGATGTAGACATACACTATATGCCAGACACTTTTTATGAAAACTTGTTTAATCCTCACAATAAGGGCAGGAGATGAGAATTACTGTTATCTGCAGTTTACTGAAGAAAAGCTAAAATGTAAACAAGTTGAGTGGTAGGTCTGAGATTCAAACCAGGAGGTCTGGCTTCCAAGTGTGTCCTTCTGATCACCATGCTTCATTGGTTCAGCAGAGTCAGTGGGTAGATAGAAAACTATTCCTTAACTGATTTGCATAGTTCACATAGAAAGATGCAGAGGATTGTGTACCACTCTATAGTATATGACTGGAAAAATAGTGCCAGCCAAGAAAAGATTGTTGCTTGAAGTTTTTGAAGATAAAGAAAATTAAGACCTAGGACTTTCTTTCTTTATAAGGGTTAGGATGGGGAAGTTGAAGAGCTATGAGCAGGTGCTGCTGTTTCCCTATGCTCTGAGCATGCCACGT
>PVKS010016443.1:0-43962 GCA_004027875.1 Aplodontia rufa | reverse complement strand
ATGGAATTCCTAATTTTGAAGTAAGAAGAGGTGGAATAAAATTGAATCAATGTCCCTGTTCTTCCTGAGGTGAAAGGATATTTTAAGCATGACTGTGTCTGAACAACTGGGCCCAAACTCATTTCAAAATTATATATAAACAATCTACTGTTCACTTAACAGATCATTTGTTTATTCAAATTAAATCAGTATATAAATATAATTATTATAAAATGTTTAATTGTATACTGATGCATTTTTACTAAATGCTAAAACCACACCAAATCCTGAAAGCCACTACAGGTTGAATAGCCTTTGAAACGCTTGGGACCAGAAGTGTTTCAGATTTCAGATGAGTTTTGGATTTTTGGAATATTCACATATACGTAATGTGAAATCTTGGCAAACTGATTCAAGTCGAAACATGAAATTCATTTATGTTTCATTGATGCCTATGCTTCACATAGCCTGAAGGTAATTTTAAATAATATTTTTTAGTGTACCCATGTTTTGACAGTGACCCATCACAAGAGGACAGGTGTGGAATTTTTCACTAGTGGCATCATGTTGGTGCTCAAATATTTTCAAAATTGGAGCATTTTGTTTTTCATATTCTTATGTTAGGGGTGTTTGACCTGTGTTTCTAGAATTATATTGCCCAATGTGGCCAATACATAATATAGGCACAAATATAAAGTAAAATTAGCATAATAATCTGTACACACCAAAGAGCGACTATAAGGGAGGAGTGTTATAGAGAGAGTTTAACTGGCAAACCTTAGAGGCATTTTGAAAAACCCACTTTTCTCTAGTTACTAAGGCTGTCTAGGGAAGGGAATTCACTATTGAACAGAGAGGATACAACCTGCCAGGCACGTAACAGCTGAGAAGAACTTTCAGAAATGAGAGTGGGAGTATTGGGGAAAGGCCAAGTAGATAGATGTTCTAGGGAAAATGAATTTTCCAGAGGTTGAAAAGTGGAAAGAGAGTTAGCCTAGCAAAGACATGGGAAGGGAAGCTGGCGGAGGAGCAGGATATAATAACACATCATGTTCAGAATGTGAAACTGCACCGCCCCAAGGCAGAGGGGAAGACTTAAAGAGCAGGTTGGCAACTGGGTGAGAATGGTTGAGAGGCCTGGGGAAGAAAAAGGTGGTCAGTAATGTTAAAGCTGTATAGGATCCAAGATAAATAAGGACCTGGAAGAGTCTTTTCCTTTAATCTTTTCATGGAGCAACCACGTGGTGATTGGAGACCTGAAGATGAGTCAGAGCAGAAGCAGACTACTATGATTTTCAGGATCAAGGAGGGCTGCAGGAGTGGAGACAGCACAGACAAATCATAAGAGAAGCAAGCCTGGGAAAGAAATGAGGCATATAAAGGGCTGAAAGTGTCAAGAGAAGGATTTGTTTTACTTTGTAGCTGAGGGAGGCTTGAATACATAGAAATGAAGAACATTAATGGAAGAGAGATTGATGTTACAGTAATTTAGCAATAGCTGAGACAGTCAGGTGGCTGAGCATGAAGGCCACAAGGACAAAATGTTATGAATCAGCATGAGAAAGAAGGGTAGTGTCTTCCACAGAAAAGGGATGACAGGTTGTTTTTAACTCGCTTTCTATGGCCTCTACCCCAGCAAAATTGCTTTACATCCAGAGGTATTGCCGTATCTATGCGTGAGAAGGCCAGGACCTTGTGATTATCATTAAGGACCATTTGCATGCTAAACACTTCAGCTTCTGGAGACAACCAAACTAAAAAGTATTCAGAGAATCCTGGAGTCAATATATGGTTAGAGGAGAGAAGAGCAGTGACTCCTCCTGAGGTCAAGGAAGCCTGTTTCTCATGAGTCTTACTGTATTCAAAGTCTCTGGTCAACTCTAGAGGCACAGCAATGTGGAGAGGTTGGGCATAGCCACGTGTGGCCAGGCCTGCAGAAATCTCTAGACAGGGCTGTGAGAATCTTCTCTGCACATCCAGCAAGGTAGGAAGAGGGCCCTGTCTATCTTCTGGGGTCTGTGGAGCTATGTTAACTCAGGAGACAATCAGCCATGGACCAAGGAAGATCCACATCTGTTGTAATGTAAGTTCCTTGGGGAACATATTGAAAAATGAATTGGATAGATGATAGCATGTCTTCCTACAGTGATGTATCAGAAATAGTGATGGCTGTGAGCTATCAATGGCAAGCTCACGGACAAGAACAGAGAACCAGAAACATCCTTGTGTTTTGCATCTCAGGCAGCAGTAGCACGAAGGATTGGCAGGTACCTGGGAGAGACAGGTGAGGGCTAAGACTCGGGCAGGTGCATCTGTGTTCCCTGCATGGCAGTGATGTTCGGGATCAGCCATGTAGAGCCTCTGTTTCTTCATGTGTGAAATGATGGTGATAAAGCAAACTCCCTTGCACGTAAGATTAAATGACATACTGACTAGAGAGCTTAACACAGTATGTAGATTATTGCTGGCTTTACACAAGAGCCTCATTTCTTCCTACCCTAGCTCCTCAGACTGAGCAACTGTCCAATCATCACCGAACAAAATGCGCAGCATCTGCACAGAGTCTAGTATGGTTCCATAGGTGAATACACTAAGAAGATTATGGCAGCTCTTTGACCTAATGAATGTGAGTGATAGTGAATGTAAACTCCAATGCTGTCAGCTTGGATCAATACGTATCAGGAGTAATGATCCATTGACTTCTGGAAATTGAGAGAAAGTTATGATGTTGTGACTGTATTATGGGTTCTTGGAATTTTTATTGCTTTCTCTGTGCATTAATATAATAACAAGAAGCATGAATCATTTGCTTCTGAACTGAAAGAAGCTGCAGGCTGAGGTGTTGATCATTTTATGTCAGAAAGTCGTTTCTGAAAGAAAAACAACCAGGACCGTGCTATGGCATTTACTGGCAAGTACTTTAAATTTGCAGCGATCCACATTAGGTGATTTGTCTCTGGAATAACTTGGCTCCTGTTTGGGAACAGCACTTGTATTAGAAAGGCAGTGTGCAGCCAGTCAAATGGAAAACTGAAGATAAATTTTACAAAGGACTGTGCGTATTTCCACAAACATTTCTGTGCCCACTATGTGCTAGATTTTGCTCCAGGAGTTAAGAGTATAAACATTCATGTTACACATTCCCTGTAATCAAGATATTCATGTTGTAGTAGCAGATAGAGCCAGATAAATAAATAATTGGAAAGCAATAAGGATAATATGAAATTTAGTGACATATCAGTTTGGATGTTATGAAAGTGGAGAGGAGGGAATTTTAACATATCCTTGGCAGATGGTGTCCCTTGGGTTTTTCAAGTTTATTAAAGTATAACTAACAAATAAAAATTATATATATTTGTAACATACAATGTGACATTTTTATATATGTATACATTTCGAAGTGATTAAATCAAGCTAGATGTTATATTTATCACCTCACATTCATCTTGTTTTTAGTAGTGAGAACATAATACTGTCTTAATTTTTGAGTATGCAATATATTATTAACTGTAGCCATTCTATACAATAAATACACAGAACTTATTCATCCTAACTGAAACTTCGTATGCTTTGACCAATCTCTCCATCCCTACTACCCTGCCCCTTTAGCACCTGACAATTATTCTACTCTCTGCTTCTTTGTGATTGAGTTTTTTAGATTCTACATGTAAATGAGTTTATGCAATATTTTTATTTCTGTGTCTGGCTTATTTGACTTAGAATATATATCCTACTGGTTCATCCATGCTGTCAAAAGTAAAGGATTTCCTTCTTTTTTAAGGGTAAAAATTTCCATTATGAATATGTACCATATTTTCTTTATCCATTCATCTATAGATAGAAATATAGGGCGATTCCCTATTTTTGAGTTTTGTGAATATTGCTGCAATAAACATGGAATTGCAAATCTTTGAGATTCTGATTTTATTTTATTTACTTTGGATATATGTGTAGAATTGGGATTGCTGAATCACATTGTAGTTCTGTTTAAACTTTTTTTTTTATAAAGAAAAAGGGGACAATGTAGGAGAGAGAGAAAAAAAGAAGCAATTTTTATGTAGTTTTTTATGTGACTTTTATTCCTCGGACACTTTGTTATGTACCTGGTGCTGAGGTTTGAAAATGCATACTCGAGCATGCCAGGCAAGCACTGTAACAGCTGAGCCACCACTCCAGCCCCCTGTTTAAACATTTTTGAGAAGTTTAGCATAAAGTGAGGTGTGGAGATCTTTCTGTCTCTGTCTCTTCCTCCTTTTAAGGCATTTAATACTCATAGAACTGCTCTTGCCATGACACATGTATTTTTGTATACTGTGTTTCATTTTTATCTCAAGACACTTTTTAATTCCTTTTTTGACTTCTTCTCAGAAACAATGGCTATTCAAAAGTAAAACATTTAGTATCTATGCATTTGTGAATTTTACAGTTTTTTATTTCTAATTTTATGCCTTTATAGTTAGAAGAATACTTGATATTTTAATCTTCTTAAGTTAGTTAAAACTTGTTTTGTGGCTTAGTACATAATCTATCTGGGAAAATGTTCCACATGCAATGAGAAGAGTAGATATTGTGCTGTTTTGGGATAGAATTGTTGTATATGCTCATTACATTAACTTGGACTATAGCGTAATTCAAATCCGTTGTTTCATTGTTGATTTTCCTATGAATTTTGTCTTTGAGCTGGTAAAGATGTTCTATACTGATTGTAATGATGATTGCATAACTGTGTGAAAATACTTTAATCTATTGAATTGTACTCTGAAAAGAATTATATGGTGAATTATATTTCAAAAAAAACATTTTTGAGGAATATTAATACTAGTTTCATAATGGATACACTAATTTACATTCCCCCAAACGGTAGGTAGGTTTCTCCATACACCCACCAATTCTCATTGTTGCTTATCTTTTTGATAACAATCATCCTAAATAGTGTGAGGTAGTGTAGCATGTGGTTATGATTTATATTAATATGATAGTAAGTACTTGAGTACTTTTCATAAACCTACTGGTCATTCTTAAGTCTTTGAAAACCTAGTAATTTGGGTCTTTGCTTAAGTCATTTCACATTTTTGTTTTTGGTATTGAGTTGTGTGAGTTACTTATGTAGTTTGGGTATTTCATTCTTATCAGATGTATAGTTTGCAAATATTTTTTTCTTAATCCATAGTCCACCTTTTCATTTTGTTGAAACTAGCTTTTTTTTCGGTCACAGATTAATATATTTCTAGCCATCAAAAGTTCTTTCTTTTTCAAATACTTGCAGAAGCTAGATTTCCTAACAGTGGGGAATGTGGCCAGTTGTACCACATTACTGCATTAGGGAGAAGATGAATTTTGGAAGAGCTCTGTGAATACCCTAGGGTCTACAGCCTTCCATAGACAACTCTACAGGTAGAACTTTTTTTTGAAAAGACAATTCCTGTTTTGGGTTTTCTAATTCCAGCTGTAGGCATCTTCGCTGCACTGTTGTATATTTTCAGAAAAAAAAAGAAAGCCTTCCTAAAACTGATGCAACTGTTCCTCTTCTCTAAATAAGTTCTTTTATTTTGCCTCTTTGTCTTGATTTGGACTTTCATGTTGAATCATCTATTTCCCCATGCCCTTCCTAATTAATTTGCCAGGCTAAATTAGTGCCAAATAAATAATGAGTTTCCAAATTAGTTGACACCATAATGGAAGAGAGATTAAATTAATTTACTACCAGGGGCCTCCACAGATAATTGTATGTTTATAATATAAAATGATGATATTTATTAATGCGGAAAGTTTTCCTTATTTTAACAGGTTGTTTTAATAATCAGACTTTAATATGGAAAATTTCTCATTTTCATCTATGTAAACAGCAGGATTCATGTCAGGCAAAGAACTCACTGATATTCAGTACATTTAATTTCTTATGAAGTTTTTTTACTTCACTTTATTTATCATTCAGAAAACTTGGTAAATCTTTGAACCAAAAGTGTGTGTGTGTTCATGACAGTTTTCGTAAATTATTTTGACCCAATTATTAGAACCTTCACAAAAATCTCTGGTATCTGCCTTTCATTGAGTTATCAGATTATGGTAACGATCACCATCAAGGTCTATAGAGAGCTCTTACAATCCATGTGACCTTGGACAAATAACTAAATCTTCTTAAGTATTCTACATAATAAAGATCTTAAGCTAGTATTATTTGTATTTATATTCAGTGTTAAGAAAAATCATATAATGGGGCTGGAGCAGTGGCTCAATTGTTACTGCGCTTGCCCAGCATGCGCGAGTATGTAAGTTCGAACCCCAGCATCATGTACTCAAAGAAGTCTCCGAGCAACGAAGGCCACATAAAAAACTAAGTAAAAATTATTCTCTCTCTCTCTCTCTCTGTCCCTCTCTCTTTATGAAAAAATCATATATTACTTGTTGTGGTGATGCATGCATGCCTGTAATCCCAGTGATTCAGGAAGCTGAGACAGAAGAACTGCAGTTTCAAGGTTAGCCTTTGCAACTTAAGCTTCAAAACAAACAAACAAAACCAAAAAATTCGTATGAGAAGCATCTGTATGATTAGTTAGCGATTTGGAAAACACCTGCAATAATAGTGAACCAAGCGACTGTTTTGGTAGTAATGAGAATAATGTTTTCTATTTCTTTATTATCATGAAAATAATGAAAGCTACCGAATCACTTTTCTTCTAAACACTTAGCATGTTTGCTGAATTGGAAATAAAATCAATTACATTACATTGGTGTGTATTATCCTCAAAAATCCGTCAGAGGGTATTGGGTAGGCCTAGAAAAAAGCTGTCAAAGGATTAAGGTGACTTCCCGTCTATTCTATGATTTGAAGTATGTTTTTCATACTATCCTCAAATTAAATTGTATCATTTTATTGGTGATAGAAAGCTAAAGTATTTATGAAAAATCTTAATCTTCTCAGAAGTTGTTTTTATTTTTAAAAGAAAGCTTTTTCACTCAAATGCTTCTATAAATATTATAAGATACAGAGGTGGAAAGATACTGGAATATAGAGGACAAAATTAGATATGACTGTCCTTTGAACTACAGGGCAGGCTTCTCCTTTGATCAAAACTAATTATAGCTCCTTGTAACAAAAGAAATGGTTAATTATGCACCAACTGTCCCTTCAAAGCTCTTCTTCCCTGCTATGGCATTATGCAAAGGCATGAAACGATAAAGTGGCCACAGGAACAACAGATGCAGCATAATGGATATTTTAGAACATTAATGATTTAGATTTCAAAAGATTAAATTATGACACTAAAATGAAAGGGGGTGGGAACTGAGGTCTACCTTGGGCTTCCAGAAACAGAGGGGAAACATTTTGAAGAATGAATCAAAGAAGCAGAGAATTCATTCAGGGGAGCACAGTCATCATCAATATTTTGAGAAAGGAATTTATCATAGGAATCTGATTTTTACCCAATTTGGAGGAAGCTGGAGAAACATCTGGGTGGGAGAGTTGGCGTTCTGGAAGAGTCACCAGTCAGTGTTGAAGCCAAGTACTCTCAGAGGGCAAAGTATGAACAGGGAGGGGAGGTGGTGCAGAGACCTATAGGAAGCTGATGTCTTGGTGGGTCTGCAGCCCAAGGTTGTGCAGTAAATCTTGGCCTACAGCTAGTAAACAGAAAGAAGAACTGGGCAGATGAGGACAAGGACAAGATGAATCGGCCTGCAACCTCTGCGTCTGTTGATCACAACTTCTTTTTGCATAGAGACCTTCAGAGAGCAATGGTCAATGCTTTAATTTCACCTTCTAAAGCTCAGATGGGTTCCTCATTGGACCAGCTCTAACCAAACCACACATATGCTTGATGTTTCCAAGTTGACATAGCACAATCCACCATGGCTAAGCCAAAAGATAGATTGAGTAATATCTATGAGAAAAGGGAGAGTTGGGAGAATGCATGTATTTTAAGATTAATGATTCAAGCGGGTGGAGGAGGAGGAGATAGAAATTACTCCGTTTTTTTTTAAGTGTGTAGAACAGAGTAGGTACATAAGCAATATAAGCAATATCTTAAATCAAGCTCCTGAAAATCTAGATGGTTTGTGTAACAAAGAGAAAGGAGTGGTAACAAAGATACTTAAAATGCTCTGTTACATGATGGGAAATTCTAGTTAATAGGATATTTATAAGCAAGCTCTGGTTATTTTTTCATATTTAAAAAGAGCTATGACTGGGGCTGGAGTGGTGGCTCGGCGGTTTCAGCACTTGCCCGGCATGCACAAGTACATGGGTTCGAACTCCAGCACCCAAGTACACAACTAAGTGTCAGAGCAACAAAAACCTTGTGAAAAACTCAATGAAAATTGATTCTCTCTCTCTCTCTCTCACACTGTCCTTCTCTCTTCTCTCTTAGCAAAAAAAAAAAAAAAAAAAAAAAAAAAAAGAGCTATGACTTAGGCTCAGAGTGTGAAAAGCTGTGTAAAGTTTATCTGGGATTTCTCTGTAAATGAAACATTAATAAACAGATAAACTGGGATGTAAAATCCATCATAGAACCACCTTGTAGCTAAGAAAAGAAAGATACATTTCCAAGGGTCTTAAAATAAGAGGATTATTTTGTGTTCTAAAGCTGGAATTTAACATAGTGTTAATGTAATAGTTAGGAAAAATCTTATGTCTCGGGGGTAAACTCCACCAAATAATTCTTGAAGTGAAAGATTAGCTGCTGACACAAAAATAGCCATTTAGTCTTCTTGGCATCTCATTCCCTGAAGAATGGGAATAGCTGAGGACAGCCAAAGAGGGACAGAGTTTTTGTTGGCTGGGTGGAACGCTGGTATTGTTCACACTTGTACTTGCTACCGGGGAGAGGAATGGCTTCCATGCTTTAGAAATAACCAATGCTTACCTATTTATGCAGCACTTTCTTTGTTCATACCAGAAAGCAGTAGTTGAGGGACTTTGTGATCCTCTTTGACTCCTTCCTTCACCACTAATTCTACTTCTCTAGATGTAATAAGCTAAATTTAAAGGAGAGAGAGAGAGACAGAGAGAGAGACAGAGACAAAGAGAGAGAGGGAGGAAGAATTTCCAGAAACAGTAGCAGCTCAATACATATATTCTAAGGGTTTTAAGAGAATTTTGGGATATGTTGACTACATGGAAGTTCTTAAATCTCAGTAGATGCTTAAACGTGAGCCAGAAAAAAAAACAACAACAACAAAACCCATTGTATTGTAAGCCATGTAAGCCAGCTTGCCAATATTCTTCCTGGAATCTAAGCCAATAATGCATGCAAAGTGATGCTACTTATCAAATTGTTCTATAACCTTCCTCTTACATCCATCTTAAGAAATATCTCAGGTTCCAAGAAACTTCAAAATTAAAAAATTAAGAATGAAGACACCATGACCTTACTTGTAAAAACTCATCAAATCATGCCTCTTACCAATATAACTTACTAGAATGTTTTGTTCTTTAAATTTGCATAAATTGATGACAGGAAAAATTTAAATTCCTTTTTGATATTTTTCATATTGAAAATATAGAAAACGTAGACTCTGCCAGGAAGAATGTATGGAGCTGTCCCGGGGAGTGCTACAGTGAGCATTCACAGGCAATCTGCAGGGTTCCAAGTATAGTATGGACAATATGGAAAAGTGGTCAGAGACTGCTATCTAGTTTTCATGGGAATTATCATATTTACTTAAAGAGTGGTATAGGATTAAATGTCAGGATTAGTTTCATTTAATGCAATAATTTTGCATTAAGGAATATAATATATATGTGAAAGCTAAAGACTGATGTGAAAGTAAAGTCTCTCATAGGAAAAAAGCTGCTCTAAAATTGTCATAGTAGTATTTTAATAAGTGAATCTATTTTAAGTTAAAGGGAAGTTGTATGATTAAATTTCAGACAGACAAGTTGGTGAAAATACTGATATAAGATCTTTTCCTCATATTCTAACTACAGTGGGAAAAAGGAGGGGGAAGTGCTGAAGTGGGACATTGGACAAATTACATTGTTATAATTTGTGCATGTGTAATTACGTAATAACAAATCCCATCATTACATACAGCTGTAGTGCACCAATGAAAAATGTGGAAAAAATAAATACAGTGGAAAATTAAATCAATTTTTATGAGCAAGCAATCACTGATGACTATAGTAAAAATAGGATGAAACCATTTAAACAAACACACATTTAGAACTTAAAATATAAATGAAAGCAAAACCCTCCTTAATTAATTTACCTAATTCTCTAGTGTGGGCATTAACTGCCATTTGTGTTCAGTTGTTGCATGAAATTATAATTCTGGTAGCTGGATGAAACCTCAGAAATATTCTTCATTGATGACTCCCATAACTGACTGATCACAAAAACGCCTACATGAGTGCCTTTCACACTTTGGTGCACATTCAGATCACCTACGAATCTTGCTAAAATGAAGGTTCAGAGGTCTACAGAAGGGCCCAGTATTGTGCATTTCTAATTCATTCTCAGGGTTATGCTGCTGGTCTGTGCAACACATTTTGGGTAGCAAAAACTTAAAGCCTTGTGTCAAAATAGATTCTGAGGTCTCAATCCCAGAGACTCCAACTTAGTGCAGTAGAACTTGAAAATTTCCTTATGTTAAATGAGGAAACTGAAGTTCTAAGACAGGCATATCTCAGGTATCACAGGCAGTGTTCAAGGCACTAGTAGGATAAAGGCCTTCTAATCCCAGACCAAAGCTGTTTACCCGTACAGCAGTACATCACATACTATGCCTTTTATGTTCTGTAGTCAGTATGTGTCACATGGACAGTTGCACAGGGCTTCATGTAAAGAAGGGCCTCATGCCTGAGTAAACTTTGCGGTAGCCATCTTGAAATGTGTAATAATTTTGTCTTTGAATTCATGTTTTGTAATTGAAGTCCAACGTCGCATGCGTGGTGGTGGTGGAGGAGTTTGTAGTCTCATCTCGCACATGATTTTGCTTCCTCAAGAGATTATCAGCCACCTGCTACTCACCCCTGGTGCCCCAGGCTCTGACTGTCCTCCCTTTCCCCACTTCTGTCCCAGACTGCTGCCAGCCTTCATCAGGAGCAGTGCAGTTATATCAGCAAGGGAAAGCTTGCATTCTGTGAATCTCCCTTTGTGGAGATCTAGATGAGGATGTGGGGAGGATTTGAGTTGAAAGCATCTGTGGTGTCCAGGGCAGAGCACAATGACAGCATCCTATGCAATGCATGATTTTCAGGTGGCTCATCAGGAACCTCTCATCTGCCCTGATTTAAGGACCAACATGTTTCTCTGCAGAAAATTAATGCCCTTGGGAGTTGCCCATTGGTTGCAGGTTTCAGTAGCAGGCTGGTGAAAATAAGATATTGATTGTGTCTTATCCCTGACTGGGGCTGTGAATTTTCATTTTGTGTTGGATCCTGTCACCTATGTGGCTGACCCTTTTAGCAACATTGTACGGTGGATCAGTTCTCCAATGGGACTGCAGCCTGAAGCCATTTTGGAAATGTTCTCAAGGATCTGATTTTCTTCAGTTTTTATGGACTACTCTCTAAATGGTCCTAGATTATTGGTTTACACTGGATGTATTTAAATTTACTCACTTTAAATAGTTCTTGCATGTGATGTAACTGTTGATTTCCATTTTAAATTTGCACTTGTTTGGGGCGAAGTAGACCGCAAGCCAACTGGGCACATCTGATGGTTGCTTTCATGAAGAAAGGAAGAATTGTGCTTCCTGCTAGAAATATCTATCTTTCCAGGGTGTGGTGTGTGTGTGTGTGTGTGTGTGTGTGTGTGTGTGTGTGTGTGCATGGCAGGAATTTCTCTCTCTCCTCTACTATACAAGAATGAGGTGCATTTTAGGAATTGCCCTGACACATTTCTTCCTTTTGCTCTTATTCATGTGCCTCCAAATCTACCATGGATGAGGTAACAGAGGAATATCTTCTGATATGGATACACAACCTGGTCTTTGGGGTAAGTGATAGTGAGGAAAGAGATCAAAATTAAGCATACATGCTATATTCCTGTGACATTGTGCAGTGATCCTTGCTGTGGCCACCACCAAAGTCAGGAGCACCAGTGAGAGCATTGCCACCTGAGCACCAGGCAGAAGGAACAAGGGCATAGCCATCAGGTTGTTTAGCAGGATATGTCCTTAGAAGCCAGGCTATGCTCCCCACCCCAACAAAAATGTATGTGATATTATATGGTGTCTGTGTTTCTGCCTCAGAAGAAATTCATTTTTGATTAATTTCTGAATATAACCAGGAAATGTCCAATTACCTTGGCACATGTAAAACAGAAAGAAGGCGAATGAAGAAAGCAGAACTGGTCCAAGCCTTGAGAGTGGAGATAGGCAACAAGGAGAAACTGCTGAAGTAAATAGTGATTGGAAAGTGGTATTTAAAGAGCTTGGTTGGTGGTAAGGGAATTCCCCCTAGGAATATTATCCATAAGATCTTAATATCTTAAAGTGAATTTAGAGTAATTACAGATTATCAAGACCAAGAAAATTTCAAACTATGATACGGGACCTGACACTGTAAATTGTTTGCAATTTGTTTTCCATTATGCCTATCAGCTATATAATAAACTCTTTGTGATTCATATTTTACAAAGTTAGATATATTTTAAAATTTCCTTTGCAAGAGTCATGTCAAAGACGTGAACTGGCAGGGTCACACTTCACTACTGTATAGGAAAATGTTCCCAGGGAGGTGAGCAAACATCCCATGGAAAGCTGCCTTTGTCAGCTTCTGCCTGTGATAAGCATTAAGCACCGCACAGTGTCATTTACCCAGCTAGTCACTGTATTGTCTAAACAGTCTCACAGTGTTAGTGCACAAGAGCAGTTACAGAACTGAGCTATTACAAATCCTAGCTCTAGATTTGTGTGACCAAGTGTGGTCTTTGAAGGGACAACAGAAATGGGTAGAGGAACTATTAAAAATAGCTTGGGAGGAAACTGGGTACTTCCCAACCCTCTCCTACCAAAATAATCAGTTTTGAATAATCACACTTCAGTAATTTTCACATCACACTTCAAAGCTCATAGAGGAAGTTTCATTTACATCAAGGAAAACAGAATTGAGGTGAGAAAATGTAATCTTTAATAGAGATGTGATAAAAAATGCATTTATAGTCTCTTACATCTGCTGTATGCTAAGACTCCTATTGAACTGAATCAATACTTAAAGGAATGCTGTGAAATTCTAGAATATACCTTTGATTGCTCCAAATTTGTTGAACATGATTTTAGTGTTTTACCATTTGTGGTGAAAATGGTTTATACTGTACTTGAAGAACTTGTGGAACTATTTTACTAAAAGATTTTATGGGAAAGGTCACTAATCTGATAGAATGACAGCAGTTATAGATATAATCACATGCTTTTGCTCCTTTAATCTTTTTACTTGATTCATGTTTTCATAATGAATAATCTTTGTACTACTTGAATAAGTTCTTTATTTTTCACATTTGGTATAACTGCAAATTTACCTTCTATTACTTTTTTTTTGTCATTGTGTGTCTTTTTGGAAAAAGTAATTATTTTTTCCCTGTTTTAAAAACCAGATTCTGGCATTAGAATTATGCTACCTTAGTGAATATTGTTAAGGGTCTTTTATTCTCTCTGTTCAGGAACAATTTAAATAAAAATTATCTGTTTTGTACCTGTGAATTCATTTAGTATTGATGCATTTTAAAGGTTAAAGCTTAAAATCTCATTTCTCATAGTTTTAAATGTATCTATTCAAGTTTTCTATTTCTTTAAAGATCATTTTTAGCAAATTAAGTAGTTTTTCTACATTTTAAAATTTGGCATAATATTGCATGTGATGTTTGTTATTATTATCTTAACTCTTTTTTTACATCTGTAGTTCAGTTTTCTTTCCGATTCCTAATCTTGTGTATTTTTGACTTTTCTTTTTTCTTAATCAGGCTCACCATGATTTTTCTGTTTCATTGGTGTTTTCAAAGAGTTTTAAAGTTTATTATTCTATTATGCTTTTGTTTTTCTTTTCATTAACTTCATGTATATCATTACCTAGTCTCTCTTCTGGGTTTCTTTTGGCTTACTTTATTGTTCTTAATTTTTAAAAATGAGCACTATGTATTTGGGTTTTAAAAATATTTAATGCTATAAATTTCCTATGAGCATAACCTTATTTTTTTATTTGTGCATTATCATTGTACATAATAGGGGGATTCATTATACCATATGCATAAATGTACATAATACAATAAACCAAATTTCCAAGTGCTTTTCCATTCCCTTCCTTCCTCCCTTCCTCTGATCCACTTTGAGCATAATTTTAACAGTAATGATGTCTATATATTTTCCTTTGATGCATAGTTATTGAAGGATGTTTATCCTTCTGATAGTATATTTACACTGTACTTTTAAAAAATTTGATTGTCAGTGAATATGACCTATAAAATTTCTACTGCTTAAATGTAAACCTTTTCAATCAAATACATAGTATGCTTTTAAAAATAGATACAAAATGGGGCTGAAGAGGTGGCTCGGTGGTTATGGCGCTTGCCTGGCATGGGCGAGTACTTGAGTTTGAACCCCAGCACCATGTACACAACGATGTGTTGGAGCAACAAAAACCACATGAAAAACTAAATAAAAACATCGTTTCTCTCTCTTTTCTCACTGTCCCTCTTTCTTTAAAAAAATAGATAAAAAATGGGTGTTATATATTTGCATGTGTGTACACACATTCTATATTGGTGTGTACACACATACTTTTGGGATTTATCTACTGATATTCAGTTTTTCAGTTTCCTTACTTGGTTTTGATATTTAAGTCTCAAATAATTTTATTAAATTTATAGAATAATTTGATTTTTATGCATTTCTTCTTATATTTCTAATGTTTTCCATATATAAATTTTATGCCACAAGATGCATGTTGTGTCTTGATTATTGCATCAACATGAGCTATTCATATTATAATTTTAAAATGTCTCTTTTAACATCGCTTACAACTTTTAATCTTACACCAACTTTATCTAAGCTTTTCTTTTTTTTTTTAATAAAAGAAGGACAGTGAGAGAGAATCAGTTTTTATTGAGTTTTTCATATGGCTTTAGTTTCTCTGACACTTAGTTGTGCTGGGGTTATGAACCCACATACTTGTGCATGCCAGGCAAGCACCATAACCACTGAACCACCACTCCAACCTCTTATCTAAGCTTTTCTGATGGAGTATTAGCATTCTTGCTTGTAATAATGTGTGCACTGCTTGGGTCGCTTGGGTTATCCCTTCATTTTCAACAGTTCTTTATCACTTTGTCTGAAGCGCATTTCTTGTGAACAGAACATTGCTCAATTTTGTTTTTTAACCTAATTTGACAGAATTTATCTTGTTCTGGAAGAATTCAGTCAGAGGTTTCAGTTTTCAAAGTGAACCAGAGCACAGAAGGGAGATTGCCTCTGCATATTTAAGTAGATTGTATTGTAAAGATAAGGAAATTGTTGATGCAGGAGAACTAACTAGCTTCTTATGTAGAAAGGTATTTATATCCATAGGGAGTGCTCCATGAATTCCAATTAATTGTTTCAGAGATTAAGAGAGCCACCAAAGTAACATTTCTCATGGAAGAGTGTTCTATGGGGAAGAAATAAAATCCTAAGCAGGTCAGAAAGTTAGGACAAGAATCAGAATCAAAAAGAAAGTGAGCAAAAACATAATGCTAACTTACCATTGAGCCAATTAAGGAGCAGGAGAGGCAGTAGGATATCCCAGACAAAACTGATCAGAGGTCAAGTGTAGATAACTAGTATGAGTTCTTGCACAGCTATTGCATCCCCAGGTGTGAACTGAGTAACATGATGATAGTCATCTTCCTACCATTTCCCCACGGATTGGGTTAACAAGGCAGGAACATTGCAAGCTGCAAAATTAATAGGCAATGATCAAATCAGGAGTGGATGCTGGATTTGTAGGGCCTGAAGCTTAAGCTATTGGGGTTGGAGGCTTTCTTTAAGAAAATGGATGCAAAATTAGGTATCAGTCTGATTATTTACTGAGAGAAGTAATAGAAGTGCAACAATTAATTGGGTGCTTACAGATTCAGGAGTTTTTTTTCTTAGATCTCTTTGGATATGTTACCAGAAGAAATGCTGCTTGATTCTAGCCAAGTTTTCCCTTTCCACATAAAACATTTGACAGCTTCAATTTCTGGCAGGGATCATGTAAGTGAGAGGCAAAGAAGCTGAAGATAATTAGACTTAAAGTAAATCTGCCTTTGGTTAGAATTTTAGCTTCAGTAGGAGTTGGGGTAAGGGGTGTAATCTTCATCATGGTTTTGCCCAGGAAGTTAGACCCAGAAATATAGAAGGCAATCCTAAAACAGAGTTGCTACCAGGATGCAACCCAAAATGGGTGAACTTAAATTTCCTCATCTAAAAGATTGGGTGATTTGAAGAGTTAGGGGTCAGTGCATAATTTCTGAATTATTATAGTTGGCTAAGGTACAACAAGGTACACCTTATAGATTATCAGAGAAACATCATTGAAAAAGCCTAACTCCTGGGGAAAAAATAGCAGGGTGCAAGATGCTAGGACTATGAATGTCCAGCACTTGGCAGCAGCACTTACCTTCCCTGAAAAAGATGGGGCAAGATTCTATGAGGAGAGAGGAACTAAATTAAAGGACAACTTAGTGAACCTACACTAAAAGCAATGCTATGCTTAACTAGCCATATCCTTTATTTTTTATTTAACTAATTGTAAGTTGCTTATCAGTGTTCTGATGGAGTTAGTATGCAGTACAAATAATTATTGACCTTAGAAGAAATGACTAATTATCAATCTCCTTCTATTCAGTAAAGCTGGTGTAAGGAGCATGATCCATTTGGGGAATGAGATTAAGTTCTCTAAAGTTCATTGTCCCAGCACAAGATAATGTGCAGTCATTTAAAGAAGTTGATTAATTGAAATCTGTTATTCTAAAGAGGTAGTGGAGACCTAAATTTTTGGTTGATATTACACTGGATTTAAAGGCCATGAACCAAAGTGAATTTCCTAGTGAGGCCCCTTCCTAAATATTCAGACTCTGTGAGGCTTTGTTTCTGAGAGCCTGTTACCTACCCATCTCATTCACTGATCTGGAGATATTAGACATCTTCACTCTCAGGTGTGGCTTGGATTAGCTGGGGAATTTGATTTGGGCTTGATTAAGGCAACTTATTAGGAGCTCAGTCTCATCTGGGGTAATGGTATCAGCTGAATCGAGAATACCCATAATTAGACACACTCCTGTAAGATGCATGGGGAGCTTATATGTATGCATAATTGTAAATTGTTGGGGACCGACCTCAACATGAGGCCCAGCTGGCTGGAGAAAAGATTTGATGGTAAACAACTCTGTCCCAGCCGGCTTGTATCTTCCTTAGTGATGAAATGCCTGACACATGACTAAGCCATTAGGCCACTCATTTGTTATAATTGGATAAATGTGTCTGCACTGTACCCCTATTGGTTGTTGTAATGGATAAATAGAGTAGCGACTAGTCAGGTTAGAAGCAGCGAAGAAGAAGCAGCAGCAGCAGAGACGACGGAAAGATCAGCAGCGGTAGAAGAATCCTCCTATGCAGGTAGTAGCCTCTGCTCCAGAAATAGGGAATTCTAGTAAAGCAATAGAAACAGGGACTCTAAAATGTGAATAGCCTTGACTCTTAAAAGAATGTTTTAAAAGGCCTTGCCTCTAAAAGAGGGAAGGCAGGAAGCGCTTGGAGGCCTTTAGCTGCGGTAAAGGGAGAAATAAAGTGCTTGGAGAACTCAAGACCAGAGGGACTATTTTAATCTCAGCCGTTGAATGAGAGCAGTCAGGTTCCTGCTGGTTGGGAACGGACAGTAAATAAGTACTCTCCTTCTATTTCTGACTTAGAACTGGTCTTTCCTAGGCACCTGAAACTTCACTTTGGCAAGATCCTGACCACCTATTAGCCTGGCAGAACCCCATTTCTGGATAATGAGCTCCTTATCTTTTCAACTTTATATGTGTCCACTTCATAGTTAATAGACCCTATTTCCTCAAAGAGACACCTAAACCTATAGCCTCTTGAAAGAAATTTCTGAAAGTAGCAAATTCATGTTGACCCTGAGGTTGTGTCAACTCATCTCAGAAAGCTCCAAATAAACATTTCTTATAACTGAGGTCACATGGTTTATGGCTCCTTGTATAGAACTCTGAACTCTGTATTATTTTATAAAAGAGCATCAGATGTAAGTAAACTTAGACAGTCAAGTGAAATCCTTCTGTGTTTCCAGTTTAATATAATATTCCCAGATGAAATCCTCTACACAGACTTTTAGGTTTCCCACTGAAATGAGAAGGCCAATGAAAACAGGCCTAATGTCTGCAAGAATCTGAAGTAATAGAAACTGCAATGCCCTGGTTTTATTGTATCCCAAATTCAATCTGCCCTTGGTTTTACGATTTGGTCTCCACTGATCTCACTACTTGTGACACATACAGAACATAAGTCTGAAAAGTATGAATCATTCCACTTCTTTGTGTGGGTTTTCGTGGGGATAAAGTATCTAATAAATCTTTGAATTAGTTTTTGTGCCAACTAATATTTATCATAAAGTCTTCTGTGTGAGAATTACACCTTAACAAAATGTGTTTCTCACATTTATTTAGTGGAGATCATGAATAAGCGATATTAAGGAAAACCTGCACTTTAAAACACTGTTCAGCCTGCATAGTTCCTTTAAAAAAGTGCATCTTCTTTCATGAGAAATAATTGTGGTATGTTTAATTGGTGATTTTCTACATTTTTTATTTTCATTTGTGAGACTCAGTTACTGCATCATAGTTGTAGAGAATATTAGGTCTTATGAAGCATGCACATTTGTACAGGTGGAGGAGGCATTTTCTGGGATGAAAGGTGTATACCCAGACTTTTAAAATTAACACTAAGAAGGTTAATCTAAATATAGAAAGTTGAACAAATGCCAAAAAGATTCAGTTGTGAGGCACAAAAGCATATTCTACTCTAACTGTAAATGTCAGTCTCATTGAAAATTATGTTATTAATTATATTGCAAATGAAATTTATTTAATGTTTACTGTGACTTGACAATGTTTGGAGACTTTTGCATGAACTAACCCATTGAAATATTCTAAGAACCCAATAAGATAAGTACTATCATTAACTACATTTTCCAGCTATAATGCTTTGAAATATAAAATTGAGACACATTACAAAGCTAATTTAGCTTTAATCGTATGTTTAGTTACAATGGGAAACACTAGTTTTTGTTATTGCACCTGTCAGTATTACTTAGAATAAAATATATTTTAAGTTATAACAAATTATTTTTAGTAATCACTGTTTAAGAATAGCACCATGCATTTACAAAGAAGACACAGAATTTAGTATATTTCTTCATATCCATTTTTGCTGTTACCATAAACTATAAAATTAGATGAAATATATAGATATTTGCAAGATAAAATCAACCATTTTTTAAAATTTTGCCATAATATTTTATATTATGTCATTTATGTCTGGAAATGTATGGTGACTATATCAAGGAATTCTGGAATATTCTTCACATGCAGAAGCAGGATAACCTGGACATGGTGTTGCATATCTGTAATCCCAGTGGCTAGGGAGGTTGAGGCAGAAGGATTGCAAGTTCAAAGCCAGACTTGACAACTTAGCAAAACCCTGTCTCAAAATAAAAAATAAAATATAAAAAGGGCTCATGATATGGCTCAGTGGTTAAGTGCCCCTTGGTTCAATCACCAATACCAAAACAAAGGAAAGAAAAGGAAAAAAGGAAGTGGTATCAAGAAGATCAAGATTTATAAATGACTAGGCTCCTCTGATGTCATACATACAGTATTGTTCTAGAATAACAAAATGGGCACAGATTTTAACACTCATTTTTACCTAATAGATGCATAAGAGAGAAAAATATATTCGAGTGAAATTTGAACACTAATATTCACACAATTCAAAGAATGCTGTATCTCGGCTCTGACTGTATAAACAGTTTTTAAAGACCATGTTCTCCTCCATTAATTATGTCAATTGCTTCCCCAGCAGTTTATGTTCATGAACCTTGGTTTCCAAGGTATTTTATAATGACATCATAAATGAATGAACATAATCTTTTCAGCCTTTCCTTTATGTAGAAATGGTTAAGGGCACCTTTTAAGTGTTCCCATTGTTGTATCACTGTGTACTTCCTCTGAGAATAATTGCATTACCTTTGTCTAATCCTAGTTATCCTTGAAAATAAAAACCAAGGTTTTTATCTCAGAGGTAAATGTTCTGCAAACTTGACAGACATCACTGTACTTGCTAATTCCCTTGCTGAAATTCATGACCTCCATTGTCATCAATCTTAGAGAATAGCTTTAAAGTAGTCACATTTTAGTGGCTGAAAGTGAAAGGTTTTGTTCAAATCACCACAAACAAGTTACACAACAGCTCTATTTACATGTTAATGGAATAGCAGGACAGGGATGTTTAAGTCAACCTGAAGTTACCATCATGATCTTTCATGTAGTATGTATTATTGCAGGTGTTATTGCAGATGGCTCCAAAAATAACCAAATGCATTAAGGATGCTGTCTTTCAACCTTACCTAATCCACTTGTATAATGTCACTTTTGGAGCATTACTCCTCAACTTTTATCCCACCTTTGGTTCTCTTATGGTCTGGGCATTCTTCCTATGGAATAAGGTAGAAGATGATAAATGCAATATAAATTACCTCTCTTAGACCGTAAATTACCTACCTGTGTTGGGTTACTTCCAAGGCTTTTATCCAAGGAGTCATCCAATGGGTTATGTTGACTACAATGGTATTTTTCAAACAGAATAAATATGCAAATTTTAGCAATCTTCTCTGTAACTATAATCCATTCCTTTCATGGATTAATTTTCATATATGTTATCAGTTAAAACATAGCCACTTCCCCACAGGACCATGCCATCCGAAATAATGCATCAGATGTGGGGTCTTATCTCATTCACTCCCTGGATCTGCTCAGAGAACTGGGGGAGGGTTGTTTTATCATTATTGTCTTAATTGAATCCTTTGCTTTAGAAAGATAAATTTTACTATTAGGGATCAGGGCATTTTGTTAGCCTATATCAATTGTTTTATTTCTAATATATTTAAATAAAACAATACAATAAACTTCTAGCTAAACATGGCATATTGAAAAAATCTTGTTTATCTCTTGTCTCAGGAACACACTCACATGAATTGATATTACAATAAAGAAAATAAGGGCTTTAAATCCACATAGACAAAAATAGAAGAAAATAAGATAGCAGGATGAAAGACTTATCATTGGGGCAGGTGCGCACATGCAGAGATGTAACTGATTTACTAAGGCAGTGTGATTGGGGGAAACCCAACCTAAAGTGACTCCAGACAAGAATACTAGTCACAAGTGAGCAAATTCACCCCTGGACATGCATCGAAGACTTGGAAGGGCAAAGCACTCCAGTGAGCAAGGATCAAATAGGAAATTGTTGAAAATAATATAGGAAGAACATAGAATCAGGTTCTCTTTCTCACTTCTACAACCAGATAATACTTGTTTTCTATCCATGACCCACTCTTAGGGAATCACATTTTTACTCTATGGATAAATTGAGCTAGAGAAGTTGTAGAAAAACTACATAAAATTGGCAGGGATAAAGGGCAATGCCTGAAGACAAAGGGATATATAAAAATGTGCAAGATCACACTCCACAGTGCATGGCAGAATTTTAGAAGACTGTGCCATGTTCAACTAAAAGTTTAAATTTAGTTTAATTTTCAGACTTGAGGATGTCTTCACACTGAATGGTGGAAACTAACTCCTCTCATGCACCCAGCTCCTCTTGTGCACCCTAGAAGACCAGCATATTTTATTGTCACTCCACTTCCAGGCCTGGAAAGAAGACTGGAAGCTTAAAAGTGTTTTGTGTATTTACATTTGAGATATCTCCCAAAGAACTGGGAAACTTTCTACCTAGTCACCTGTTTTAGTTAGCTTTTTCACTGTTGTGACCCAACGATCTGACATGAATAATTTTAGGAGGAAAAGGTTTATTCAGGGTCTCACAGTTTCAGAGGTCTATGTTCTGGGAAGTCTGCTCATTCCACGGGGCATGTACAGCACGTGTACAGCATGTCATCAGACATGGCTCCTCAGAGCAGAAAGCTCAAGGCATCACATCGGGAAGCAGAGCAGAGAGAGAAGCTCACGCAAGATACACAATATATACCCCCAGTGACCCACCTCCTCCGGCCCCATCCCAGCAGTTTACAGTTGCCAGTTAATCTCTGTGAGGGGATTAACTCAATGATTGGGTTAAGGCTTTTCTGACCTAATCCTTTTACCTCAGCCTTCCTGAATTGTCACACATGAGCTTTTGGAGGCCACCTCACATTCAAACCATAATAGCATCCTGTAATGAAATTCTTTCCACTTACATAAAACTTCTAGTTTTTAAGTTCTAGTAAATGAGAATGGACATAAAGGAACCCCCAGGCATTTGAGAAGAACCATCAGAATGAAAAGGGATCAACACAAACAGACCCAAAGATGTCATTTTTGAAAACCTTAAATTATAATTCTCTAACTGAAAAGTTTTTTGAGAGAGAAATAAGGGGGGTTTAATTTTATTTGTTTTTTTTTTTCATCAGGTTTTTGTTTTTCCTCTACTTATTTGTGTATCTGGTGCTGGGAATTAAACCCAGGTTCTTGCACATGCCTGTCAACCACTCATAGCTGAGGCATCTCTCCAGCCCTCTATTTGAAATGCTTAGAGTCAAAGATATGTGATACATATGAAAAAGTAATGAAGTAATCAAACAAGAAGAGAGTGCTTTGAGAATGGAAATATAAGGCCAAATGGATTTAAAAATATGAATGGTTGTGTTGATAGAGTAAGCATACATACTCTTCCTCCCTTGCAGGAATGCAGATCAAAACCTGGAAACCTGGACCTAAAGCAGAGTGCTACGATCTCAGGACTCCGAAGAGTAAATATTAGCAAGCAGATTAGGTAAGAAAACTAGAACTGAAAATATGAACAACATAGTGGTAATTTTCTGTTTTATTCCATATCATCTGGTCTCAACTCAAATGCAGTGAAAACCTAAAGCTATATACTGAACATAAATAAAAAGAACTATAGGAGACCCTCTTTTTCACTGAAAATATAGGAATGGGAATCCTTATGGGACAGTGGCATTAGGTAAATCATCAAGGTTTTATGTTGTTTCTTTCTTTCTTATTCCAGCTTCCAGGCTGTCTCTTTTTTGAATCTGCGTGGCAATTGGGTAGATCTGGGTTGCAAGCATAGCAGACATATAAAACTCTGATGGAGAGAAATCCTTCTTTCAAACCTTGGGGAAATTGGGGGAGGATGAATCCCCATTACTTTGTAAAATTGAGCTATAATCCTTATACCTTAAAATTAGTCTCTTTAAGTATAAAATTCAAGGTTTTAGAATATTCACAGATTGTGTAGGTATCTCTACTATCTAATTCCAGAACAATTTCTTTACCTAGCTCCTCAAAAAAAAAAAAAAATCCATACATGTTATCAGTCACTTCCATTTTTTTTTTTTTATCTATCCCTGGTTCCTGATAATCACTGATCTACTGTCCATTTTGATGGGCTTGCTTACTCTGAAATTTTATACCAATGGAATGATACAATATATGAAAATGTGCCTCTGACACCTTTCACTGAGCATACTGTTTTCAAATTTCACCCATTTTGTAGCTTTGGGGTGGTTCATACCATGTGGCTTTATGAAAAATGCTGCAGAACATATGTATATACATTTTTCTGTGAATGTGTGTTTTAAATTTTCTTGGGTATAGACCTAAGATTGGAATTACTGGGTCATATGATAACTATATTTAAATTTGAGGAACCAGAAGGACTGAAAACTTTTTGTTCATATCAGCAATGTGTGAAGGTTTCAGTTTCTCTATATCCTGACCAAAACTTTTTAATATTTTTGTTTATAGCTTTCCCAGTGTGTGTGAAGTGGTATTATCTTGTGGATTTGAGTTGGATTTCCATGGTGAATAATAATGTGGAGCATCTTTACAGGTGTTTGTTGATAATTTGTAAATCTTATTTGGGGAAATATCTGTTCATTTATTTTGCTCATTTTAAAATTTCTTATCTTTTTTCTTGTTGAGTTACTGTTTGTTATATTCTTGATGTTACACCCTTATGACATATAATTTATAACTATTTCTCCCATCCTGTGGACTGTCTCTTCACTTTCTTGATTGGATCTTTCAAAGCAAAATAGTTTTAGTTTTGATTAAGTCCATTGCTTTTTATTCCAGTGACTTGTGTCCAAGTACTACTTATAGTTTATTTTATTTTTTTTATTAAAAGTATGTAGAGATTCAGGATATAGTTGAGGGGGAAACATTATCAAAACAGTAGCAATCAATGTATATAAACTTTGTTATCCAGGGGTCATGCCAAAGCATAGATAAACCACCTTGGGTTTCACCTGTTGCACTTTCCCCCAGAAGAACTCATGCATTAAATGGGTAGCTCATGAGCTTTGGTACATATATACTATGGAATACTACTTGGCCATTAGAGAGGACGATATTATGGCTTTCGAAATCAAATGGATGGAGATGGACAGAATTATGCTTAGAGAAGTCTCCCAAGCTCAGAGGCTCAAGGGCCGAATGGTTTCTCTCATCTGTTGATGCTAGAATTTATGGGGAAGCAGTAGGACAGACTGCTAACCTAACAAAACCTCAAATTGAATGACTTTCAGAGTAATAGGGGGATGGCTCTCTAGGATACTTGGAGGTGTAGGGAGGGTTATGGGGAGGGGGGAGGGTATATGAAGAACTCATAGGAAGGAGTCTGGTGATTGGGAAGATGGGAGAACCATCCCAGAAGCTGATGTCATTCCTCCTCGAGCTACTTATAGTTTAAATATGAGGTGTCCCCCAAATATTCATGTGTGAAATAATGCAAGGAAGTTCAGAACTGAAATGATTGGGTTATGAGAGCCTCACCTAATCAGTGCATTAAACCACTTGAATGAATTACCTGGGTGGTAACTGTAGGAAGGTGATCACTAGGGGTTGCCTTTGGGGCATATATTTGTCCCTGGTGAGCTCCGCTTAGTTTCTCTCTGCTTCCTGTCATGTCCTGATTTGCTTTCTTCTACCACACTATTCTGCCATTGTATTCAGCCTTACCTCTGGCACAGAGCAATGGAGCTTGTTATCTATGAACTGAGATTTCTGAAACTGTGAGGACCAAATGAAATTTTCTCCTTTGAAATTGTTCTTGTCTGGTCTTTTGGTCACAGCAGTGAAAAAAACTGACTTAAATAAACATATCTAAGAAATCAATGACTAATCCTAGATCAAATTGATTTAAACCCATGTTTTCAATTAATAGTTTGAGCTTTTAAAGTTAGGTCTTTGATCTGGTTTTAGTTAGTTTTTATTTACAGTGTGAGATAGAGGTCCACTTTATTCTTTTGCATGTGAATATTACCTGCTCAGCACCATTTGTTTTAAAGACTCTCACTGCTTTTTTGTCTCTCTGTGTTCTCCCATTGCTTGGTTCTGGAACCATATTCAGTTTTGGAAGTGCATGAAGAAAGGGAAATTAAAGCCCTAAGTTTCTAATCCTAAGTTCTATAACAGTGATCTCTGGGAGCTAGGGATTGTCAGAGACATTAAAGAGAAGGGTTATTCCCAAACTGCACATGAATGCATCTGACCATAAATAAATATCAGAAGTTTTATAATTATTATGGCTTGGAAATGAGATATCCCTCAAAATGTCACATGTAAGACAATGCGGGAATATTTAGAGGTGAAACGATTATGTTATAAGAGCCTTAACCTAATCAATGCATTGATCCATTTAATGATCTGAGTGGTAACTGTAGGCAGGCAGGGTATAACTGGAGGAGGTAGGTCATTGGGGGGGTGTGCCTTGGAGTTTATATTTTGTCACTGGTGAGCAGAGCTCTGTTTCCTGATTGTCATATCCTGAGCTGATTTCTTCTTCCACACTCTCCCATGATGATGTCCTGCCTCATCTAGGGTCCAGAGCAATCATGTTAGCCATTTATGACATGAGACTTCTAAATCCATGAGCACCAACTAAACTTCTCTATACTGTCAGAATTTTCCATAAAGCTTCTTTTGCTATAAAATTGTTCTTGTCAGGTCTTTTGGTCACATCAGTAAAAAAGCTGACTAAAATAATAATAGAACACAGGTTAGAACCCTACCTTGGTCTCAGACTGGGCAAGCAGTACTGCAAAGGTTAAAAAATGAACTGACACTATCACCACAGACCATAGGAAGTGAGTTGATGTTTGTGGTCTGAAGTTAACTAAATTGATTTGCTAAAGCAAATAATAGTATCGGTATTCTCTATAAAATTTAAATAAGACCAAAGAATGTATAAGCATAATATTAAAAGTATCCACAAAGTAATGCAAAATTACTTGGTATGTGAAGAATGAAGAAAATCTCATCAATCTTAAGGAAAATGACAATTAAAAGATGGTAAGTACTAGGGGCTGACATGCAACAGATTATATTTCATGCATGTATGATTATGTCAAAATGAACTCCAATAGCATATAGAATTATAATGTATTAATAAAAAATAAAAACCCCCAGTAATCCCAAGATTACTTAGATGTGGGAATTCTGAAACAAAAGCGTTCAAATTAGCCATGGTAATCACAGCTCAAGAGCCAAAGGCCAATACTTTACACAAAAATGTAAAAATACTTCATTGGGGGTAAGGGAGGGGATACAAATAGTATAAAATTTTAGAAATGAAAAACACAATAATCAACATTTAAAATGTAGTTGATGGACTACATAGCTGAATGTGACAAGGGAAGAATCAGGGAATGTAAACTTCCATCAGTAAAAATTGTCCAGCTTTATTTACCACAGGGGAGAAAGGGAAAATTTGAAAATAAAAACAAAAATAAAAACATTTCTCTCTAGGATATTATAAAATGCCGAAGGGTCTAATTTTCATCTCAGCAGAATTAGCAACAAAAAATACAAGAAGGGTGTTGCAGAAAAAGTACACAAATACATAAAAATATGTATTAATAAGGAGAATGAATCCATAATAAAATGTCTCCCATCATAGAAAAATCCAGAACTGGGTGACTACAGCTGAATACTATCAAATATTTTTAAAAAGAATGTCAGTCCTCAAACTCTAAAATTATAAGAAAAAGAAATACTTCCAAACTTATTTTATGAAGCCAGAATTATAATGATGCCAGAATTATAATGAAACCAAAAAGCAAAGACACTACAGGAAAAGAAAATTTATAAATCATACCCTTGATAAACATAGGTGCAAAAATTTTCAAAAATTTTGACAAAATGAATGCAACAACACATTTAAAAAATTACCATGATCATATGGGACTTATTCCAGGGAGGCAGGAATGGTCAACATGCACAAATCAATAAATGCAATATACTATATTAACAGAATGAATAATTAAAACCATATAAACATCTCAATGGATGCAGAAAAAGCACATGATAAAATTCACCATGCTTTCATGATTCACTTGCAATAGATTTGGTATAGAAGGAATGTTTCTCAGCACAATAAAGGCCATATCACATTCAATGGTAAAAAGTTGGAAGATTCTTCTCTTGGATCAAGAATGAGACAAGGATGCCCACTCTCAAAACTTCTGTACAATGTAGTAATTGCTATGGTGTGGATATAAAGTGTTCCTGAAAACCTCTTGTTATTTCAGGAATATTCAGAGGTAAATGATTAAATTAAGAGCTGTAACCTAAGCAGTTATTCTTAGTTTGAATGGTTTGACTGGGAGGTAACTGTAGGCAAGTGGGGTGTGATAGGGAAGGTGGGTCTCTAGGGTTTGCCCTGAAAGGGTTGTTCTTCGTTTGCCTTCTCTCTCTCTCACCCTTCCCCAGCCTCTTTCAATGCTTTCTGGCCACCATGAGCCGAGCAGCTTTCCTCTTCCGGGCCCTTTCCCCATGATGTGCTGCTTCACCTTGGGCCTAGAGCAATGGAGTTGTCCATCTATGAATAGAGAACTCTGAACTTGTGAGCCCCAAATAAACTTTTCTTCCTCTAAGTCCTTCTTGTTTGGTGTTTTTGTCATAGTCATGTAAAAGCTGACTGAAACAGGAGAAATTAGGAAGAGAAAGAAACAATAGACATCTTAATAGGAAAGGAAGAAGATGAATGTTTCATAGAAGAAATTGTATTCTATATAAGAAAAATCCTAAGGACTCCATCAAAGAGTGATTAGGGGCTAGAGTGGTTTCTCAATGGTTAGAGCATTTGCCTGGCATGCATGAGGACCTGAGTTCAAACCCCAGCACCACATACACAACTAAGTGTCAGAGAAATAAAAACCAGATGAAAAAGAAATAAAATTGATTCTTTCTCCTCTCTCTAAAAACAAAACAAAACAAAACAGTGGTTTGAATGGATATTTTAGTATCTGAAACCAAACAGAAAACTCCAGTCAGTATTTACATTTACTAATAAGTAACTGTATAAAACAAATTAATAAAAGAATCTGAACAACAACAATAAAATATTTAGGTATGAATTTAAGAAGATGAAAGAGCCATGCATTGGAGGAAATGGAAGAAAATATAAACACAGAGACATCCTGTGTTCCCAGATTTGGAAGAATTAATATTAACATGTACATACAATTTAAAGCAACTTATAGATTCAGTGCAACCTATATCAAAGTTTCAATGCCATTTTACACACAAATAGGAAAAATGATCCAAAATTCATATGGAACCATAAAAGATGCCAAGTAACCTAAGTAGTCTTCTATAAAAAGAACAAAGCTGGAGGGGTTAGGTTCCCTGTTTCAAAATATAGTACAAAGCTATAGCAATCAGGTCAGTATGGTGCTGGCATAACAACAGACCCACAGACCAATGGAACAGAATAAAGATCCCAGAAAGAAATCCATATGGTTACTGCCAACTGCTTTTCAGCAAAATTGCCAAAAACATAATAGGGAAACAAGAGTCTCTTCAGTAACTGGTGCTTGGAAAACTGGGGATCCACATGCAGAACAATGAAATTGGAGCCTTATCTCACACTATAGACAAACATCAACACAAGATATGTCAAAGACTGAAACATGAGACATGAAGCTGTGAAACTACTGGAAGAAAATGTAGGGGAAAAGCATCTTGACATTGGTTCAGATATTGCTTTTTTTGGGAATATTATCCCAAAATTACAGGCCACAAAGGCAGAAGTTGTCAAATGGGAATTCAACAGACTGGAAAGTTCTAGAAAGCAAATGATTGACAGAGTGCACAGAAAACCTAGAGAATGGGAAAAAATATTTCAAACCACATATCTGCAATACTGTTTAGCTTTAAAAAGAAGAATTTTGAATTTGCAAGGAGTTAATGTCCAACACATACAAACCTGCAAACAACTCAATAGTAAGAAACAAATACCCACTTGCTTATCAGCATCTTGAAAATATAAATAAATACAATAAGAATTATCTCACTCTAGTTAGAATCACTTATAAAAAGCAGACAAACAAACAGGAAACAAGAGTGGTACAGTGTTGGTGGGAATGTGAATTAGTATAGCCATTTGAAAAACTGTATGAAGGTGCCACAAAAAATTAAATGTAAATGAACCATATGATCCAACATTCATGTTTGAATATATTCAAAGTAAATGAAATGAGGATCTTTAAGAGATATCTGTAATTTTATGTTCATTGAAGAATTATTTATATAATAACCAAGATATGGAATCAACTTAATTGTCCATTAAGTAAATGTGGCAATATATATTTATGTGCTCAGATCCAAAAGAATAATTTTTAGCTTTAAAAACAAGGAAATCCTCTCATTTGTAAAAATATGGATAAATCTGTGGGACATTATGTTAAATCAAGCAAGCCAGTTATGAACTAAGACCTCTTCCTCCTCTAAAATTGTTCTTGTCATGTCTTTTGGTTGTAACAATGAAAAAGTTGGCTAAAACAGACACAGAAAAATCAATTATAAGATCTTTTATGTGGAATCACTTATTACTCATATGTGGAATCTGAAAACATCCAAAAGGTACAGAAGAGAGTTGGACGTTGGTCAAAAGGCAGAAAGTTTCAGTTAAACAGGATGGGTATGTTCCAGAGATCCTATGTACAGCATGCTTACTATGGTTAGTAATTTGTTATGTATTTCAAATTCTCTAAGAAAGTACATTTTAAATAGTCTTACCACATAAAAACGAAAGTAACTACCTCATGTTATATATATATGTTAATTAGCTTAATATGTCAATCATTTCACAATGTATATGTATATCAAAATGTGTTGCACACTGAATATTTGCATTTTTTGCCACTTGTACCTCAAACTTAGGGAGTGGAACCCACCAGGCAATGTTTTAATTTATACTTTCAATTGCAATATTTCAAGGAACTTAAGAGGAAAAATATATTTAACATTGTATTTAGCAATTTTGTTGTTCCTTCATTTCTCAAGTTCAAATTTTCCCTCTGTTGTAATTTTTTTTACATACTAACAACTTTCTTCCATGTTTGTTTCAGAGCGGATACGTTGGTGGTAAATTACCTTAGTTTTCACCTGCGAATGTCTTTATCTTACTTTATTCCTGAGGGATATTTTTGCTTGATGTAGAATTCTGGGTTGATGATTCTTCAAACTCTATGAAATGTTGTCTTATTACTTCTTGGTTTCTTTGTTGTCTAGCAAGTCCACTATCAATCCTGTCATTGTTTCCCTATCTAAAGTGTGGTGTTTTGCTCTGACTCTTTCCATGAATTTTTTTTATGGGGGTGGGTGTATTTGGTTTTCAGTAGTTTGATTATATGCCTGAGCATATTCTTTGTTCAGTTTATTGTGTTTGGCTTTTTTTCTTTTTCTTTGTTTTAAACCAAGACAGAAAAATTGTGTGGATAAGTGGGGGTACCATGTGATGTTTAGATATATGATACACTATATAATATTCAATTCAGGGTAAACATTTCAGTGCCCTCAAATATTTATTATTTCTTTATGTGAAAACATTCAAAATCTTCAAGTTTTTTTTAAAAATATGCAGCGTATTATTAATATGTATAGTGACTCTGCACATCAGTTTTTGTTCCTACCCAGCTATAGTTTAGTACCCATTGATCAACTTCTTCACAACACCACCCCCAGCCTCTGTTAACAACCATTATACTCTCAATTTCTAGATAAACTGTTTTAGCTTCTACATAGGAGTGAGGTCATCAGGTATATGTTTTTCTGAGCTGGCTTATTTCACATAACATAATAATGTCCAGTTCCATTCACATTGTTGCAAATGATAGAGTTTCATTCTTTTTTATGGATTTTATGGATTATGGATTCTATTTCCATTTATTGTGCCTTCTTCTGAGTAGTTTTCTTAATTGTATGTAAGATGTAATACACATGACAACATAAAGAGAGGAATAAGTCCATTGTAATTGGTGTCATTGCTTCCTATCTAACAAAAACACCATTCAATTTGAAGTAGAAAAATATTAATTTTTAGATGGATCATGAAATACAAATGGACTGTAATATCTTAGATAAATTACTAAAATTAAACTGAAATAAAAATGTAAGAGGGAAAGAAGAATAAATAAATAATAACAATAAAACAAATAATCCAGGAAAACTTACTAAAGGAAAATAGAGGAATTTAACAGGGGCAGGGGGGAATGGAACCAATAACAAATAACAAAATGGTAGGCCTTTTAAAACCTATCAATAATCACATTAAATGCAAATGTCTAAGCATATAAATTAAAAGATATTGTCAGAAATGACTAAAAGTAAATTGTTAACCAACTATGTGGTATCCATTAGAAATATATTTCAAGTATAATATGTAAGTAAATTAAAAGGTGGAAAAGAACACATCATGTAACCACTGGAGGAAAGAAAGGAGAAGTAACTACAATAATAAATATCTGAAAAATCAGACTTCAAACCGAATAACATTATCAGGAAAAAAGAAAGAAATAGCAAGATGATAAAAAGTTTAATTCACCAAAAATTTGTCATTTTAAATATGTACAAGTTGGGGGTTGTGGATTTAGCTCAGTGGAAGAGCGCTTGCCTCGCACACGCAAGGCCCAAGTTCAATCCTCAGCCCTGCCAAAAAAAAAAAATATGTACAAGCATAACAAGAGCACTCCGAACTATGTGATGCAAAAGTTAACAAAATAGAGGAAAAAGACAAGTCCACAGTTAAAGGGTTACATCTCAACATTCCTATCTCAGAAACAGATGAAATTGGTAGAAATTCAGCAACTATGTAGAACTATCATGATCACTCCACTGAATCTAAATTGCATAATTAAAACAGAATTTTCAAATGCATTTTCAAATACTTAACACGATGAACCATATTCTGAGTCACAAAATAAACCTTAATTAACATTTTTAAAGGCATTCAAATCCTACAAAAATGTTTTCTGATTAATAATGAAATTGAACTGGAAATCAAGAACAGAAAAGAAAATCTCTAAGCAATGGGAAATTTAAACAGTAATTTCTAATTATTTCATGAGTCAAAGAGGCAATCTCAAGGGATATTAGAAAATAGTTTGAATTAAACAAAATTGAAACTATAACATGCCAAAATTCCTGGGATGCAGCTAAAGATGTGCTTAGACTGAAGAGCGTACACGTAGCTTATGTTAGAAAGTGAAATCCTCAAATCCATAACCCAAGCTTCCACCTAAAGAAAAGCAAAAAGAAACCCAAATCAAACAGAAGGAAAGAAATAAGAACTGATTAATGAAACTGGACACAGAGAAAAAAATAGAAGAAAATCATTGAACACAAAAATTTGCTCTTTGAAAAGAGCAGTCGCCTTAAAAATATCTGCCAGGTGCAGTGTCATGCATGTAATCCCAGCAGCTCAGGAGGCTAAAGCAGGAGGATCACAAGTTCAAAGCCAGCCTCAGCAATAGTGAGGCACTAACTAAGCAAATTAGTGAAACCCTGTTTCAAAAAGAAAAACAAAATAAAATAAAGTGCTGGGAATGTGGCTCAGTGGTTAAAAGCCCCTAGGTTCAATCTCTACAAAAAAAATTCAGTAAAATTGATAGGAAGAAAGATAAATTACCAGTATGAGAGATAATATGAATTATATCACTGCATTCCACACAGACATTAAAAGGATAATAAGGGAATATTTATTACAATATAGATAAGTATATGCACATAAATTTCATAATTTAGATGAAAACATCAGTTCCTTAAAAGCTATAATCTACCAAAATTTTCTGGAGAAAAAGAAAGAAAAATGATCAAAACTATGGAATGCTTCAAGCAGAGCTCACATACACACAAAAGAACCAAATTATTGTGTCAGAATTTCAGCTCTTGGATTATTTGTAGTATTTATATAAAGACATTATAAAGGGATATTCTTGACCTATGGATTCTGTGTAAGTATTTATATGAAGACATTGTAAAGGGATATTCTTGTCTTATAGATTCTGCTTAGTTATTCTTGTGGCCAAAATAAAGAAAATGTAACCTTGAATATTGGTGAGGAGGTTAAATAAATTACTAGTGGTGTACATTAAGTGTGTTTATAGCTCTCCCTAGACATAATATATGAAGAGGTAATTAAGTGAACAAAGATTTTCCTAACTCGAGGAACCAAGTTGTTTAATATTTACACACAGTCATAAAGTGACCTTAACAACTTTGGAATCATTGGAGGAAAATTAAAAAATTTAGATTATTTGTCATGTGTAACTGGAATATTCCCTATAATTTGAGCCCATAATACTCCACAGATTCAATAAATAATAAGTATTTGTTGAGAAATGTCTGTTCTCTGCATACTATTGTAGAGATACAACATTGAATGAGATAGCCATCTTACAGATTCATTATTTTTCACTCTGAATTTTCCTTATGTAGCCAAGGGTAAAAAAAAAGGTTACAGATTGAAATTACTCCAGGCAAAAACTACAGGTTTACTGTGAAGAATATATATGTGTGCAAGTGGCGGGGGGCATCTTCTCCTTCATGGTTTAACAGAATTAAAAATTCTCAAACTTCATTATTATCTTGTTCCACTTTACTTAGCTTTGGTAACTTCATAGTTGGAGATTTTCACTCAGTTCTGATACCAAGTTATGAAGCATGAAGTTCTCTAACAACTCATTCAAATTATTCATACTATTTGGGCTTAGAAGTAAAAAGTGAAACAAACTGATTTAGAGTGCTCCTGGATGAATAATAATTGGTCTCAAGTCAAAAATTCAACTAATTATGGTAAGTTAAGGTTGATTATGTTTCCCTCCAGTCATGTAATAATTCTCGAGTTGCTCTAGTGGTTCTTGTCATGAAATAAATAAACTCATCTATTCAAGCATTTTTACCCATCGTGATTAGGGAAGGAATGATATCCATATATACATATATTTATATGTGTTTAGTAAATACATATGTATAATAATATGTTTTCATTCAAGAGATTTCATGGAACAAATTTTAATATTTTCTTAGAGATTTTGCTAGGTTGTAGTTAGTAATGAGAAATGGAATGTAAGCCACTAACAGCAGGGTCATCGGTTTTCTTTAAATTGCCTTTAAGATTAATGAATAATTAAGTAGCTTGCAGAAAAAAAAACATCAAGTGTACTAATAATGAGAAGAAAAAGGTAGAAAGAAAGGGAGACAATTAAGAAATATGACAAAAAAAAAGATCATTGGAGCTAACACATGACAGGGTCAGCTAAGAATCATTGTCCAGTTAGGATTTATGGCCATAAGTTTCTCAATGTGTATAAGAAGGGAAATTTGTAGCACAAGTGCACTAAGATGAAGTTTGCCTGGTCATTGACCCCAACACCCCAATACCTGCATCAACATAGGATTGACTTTTAGATGAAGCCCTCTGAATGGGATGGTAGCCATGACAATTCCAGAAAGGAACCACTAGGGTCAAAAACTTCACCAAATGTGAGGAGTGGTTACACATTGGATTGGTAAAGACTGAAAAAGGTGGAACACAATGCTCCTGACCAATATAAACAATAATAAATTTGGCAATAACATTAAGCTTCCTTTGTCATTGTCTGCTCAGAGATGACCCAATCTCTGTCTTGAGAGTATTTTTTACTTGAGCTTTAATTTCACTTACCATAAAGTCTCTTGTTTGGCTTTTCATGTCTGATTCTAATTTCTTTTATCAGGACACAAGAACTGAGGGTTGGAGCTTCGGCTCCCCATTTGCCTATGACAATTTGTAGTAGGACAAATATGGGTTTGAAAACCACCTCTGCCTCTGTACCAACTGTGAGAACTTAGGTAAATGTTTACCTATTTAAAGTTCTGTTTTGTGAATTTGTAAGATCTTGAAGTTATTAAGAGATTACTAGCATTAATAGAGAAGGTATGTTGAAAGTATAGTTCTTCCATGTGTTAGGAAAGACGGTAGTGGTTCTGACCCTTACACTTGCTTCTTGGTCAGTCTGATGAGGGGCTTTATTATGGTTGGGAAATGAAGCAGTCCCCCAAAAGTTCCTGTGTTAATGAAGAAATGTTAGGAGGTGAAATACCTGGATTTTGGGAGCTGTGACCTAATCAGTCCATTCTGGTTTTAATAGACTAACTGGGTGCTAACTGTAGGCAGGTGAGGCATGTTTGGAAGATCTGAGTCATGGGGGCTTGTCCTGGAAGGGTTCATCTTCTCTGCAACCCTCTCCCCCTAAGTCCCCACCTTCTCCATTTCCTGACCACCATGCTCTTCCATCATGCTGTTCTTCCTAACCTTGGATCCAGAGCAGTGGAGGCAGCCCACCATGGACTAAATCTTAGAAACCATGAGCCAGAATAAGCTTTTCCTCCTCTAAGTTGTTCTTTGTCAGTACTTTTGGTCACAGCAACAAAATATTGCCTAACACAGGCTCTTAACCCCTTTGTTGACTTCACATATTCACATAAGAACGTTTTCACTTTCAATCTCCTGAATTAGTGTAAGAGTGTGGATCAGAGCCCATGATTCTATTTAATCTTACTTTTTTCTATTTCTTGCATTTTTATTGATACCTTAACCAGTCATAAGGCAGTTGTTAAATAAAATTTTTTATCTATGAATACAAGTGAGGATGCAGTTTGTAGGGAGAATTTATACTTTTCTGTTTTCATCTTAAAACCTTTGCACATTTTCCTTACCAGACCATACTCATGTGATCATCAACTTTCCACATGTAAGTGAGCACCTTCAAATGAATTTGATCAAAGTGACAAATATTTTATGGTTTTCTTTTAAATTTCTTCTGTCATTCTGAGTTCCCTTTGATATTTTAGTAGATCCATCAGTTAACTCTGCAGCCTAGTCTTTTGGGACATCAGGTCTTAATTACTACTAGACCTTGGAGGGATGATGTGGACAATAGAGAGATTCATGAATAGTACCAAAGGAGAGCAGGTCTGTGGAAAACTGCCACAAGACTCTGTTACTCTTGGAAGCAGCAGTAGAGGAAAAAACTAACATTCACTGAGGCAGATTCTAGAATACTCTCCTAAGGTTTGAGAACTGTTATTATGTCACCTTACATGGAAAAGGAGATTTTGCAGAAATATTAACTTTGAGCTAATCATAGGCAGATTATAGTGGTGGGAATAGTCTAAACACAGGAGATGTATCATAGCAGAATGTTTTCTTTTTCTGGCTAATTGAAGAAGTGAAAGCCCATGAAGAGGGGATCTGGTACAAGGGTTTTTAGCAGCTGAGAGTGACCTTTACCCAACAGCCAGAAAGATAACTGGGAGAATAAAGAAAACAATTTCTGTCAATTATAGGAATGAGCCTTGGAAAAAAATTTCAAGTTTTCATTTGAAAATGTAGCTGGTCAACACTTTTAGTCCTGTAAGACCTTCAGCAGTGAACTCAGTTAAGCCCTCCTAGACTTCTCACACATAGAGCTGTAAATTGAAGAATGCTGTTTTAAGTCACTGAGTGGTTAATTTATAACATAACACAAAACTTGTACAAATGCCTATCTAGTACTCATATATTATTCTAAGTATTTTCTGCATAGCATTCAGTTATCACAGCATCCCATGAGGGACAGAGCCTTGTAGCTATTTTACAGACAGAAAATGCAGGCTCAGGAGTTTATGTGACTTGTCTAAGATCTCTTAGGTTGTAAGCAGAGCCCAGATTGTGAGTCATTGGCTGTATATAAGTGCAAGTATCTTTCATTACACTGTCCTCAGAAATCTGGTAAAATAACTAAAATGATGTTATGGTTGGGATGAAAGGTATCCCCCCAAAGCTTAATATGTGAGACAATGCAAAGTCTGAGATGAAATTACTTGGTTATAAGAGCCTGAACCCAATGAGTGAGTTTTTAATCCCCTGATAGGGATTAACTGGTAACCGAAGTCCAGTAGGGTGTGGCTGGAAGAGATAGTTCATTGCGGGTGTGCACTTGGGGAATGTATTTTGTGTCCATGGTGGAGTCTCTCTCTCTTGCTCTCTGCTTCCTGGATCCAAGCCATGATCTACTTCCTTCTGCCACACTCTTCTGCCTTAATGTTCAGCCTCACCTGGAACCCCAAGGAATAGAGCTGGCCTTATATGGACCTTATAAGGCCTCTGAAACCATGAGCTCCCAAATATATTTTTCCTCCTAAAATTGTTCTTTTTGGGTCCTTTAGTAATAGCAGCAAAAAGGATGTTGTGAGTTTTTTTTTTTTCTCTAGCTACCACAAATGAGGGGAAACATTAGGTTCTTGAGTCTGTGGGTTTGGCAAATTTCACTCAACATTGCCGTCCATTACCTTCCAAAGCTGTAATGTTGTTGTTTCTAATAGCTGAGTAGAACTCCATTGCTTGAATATACCACAGCTTTTGGATCCGTTCATCAAGTGATTAGCACCTGTGTTGATACCATAATTTAGCTGTTGTAAATTGAGCTGCAATGAACAATGATTTTGATGTGTCTCTGTAATGTGCTGATGCTAGCTCCTCTGGGAAAGTTCCCAGTTGAGGGATAGCTGGCTTGTATGGTAGATACGTCCCTAATATTTTTATTTTTTTAAAGAGAGGGGGAAAGGGAGAGAGTAAGAGAGAGAGAGAAAGAGAGAATCAATTTTCTTTATTTTTTCATCTGTCCTGTTTCTCTGACACTGAGTTGTGTATGCGGTGCTGGAGTTTGAACCCAGGTCCTCATGCATGCCAGGTAAATGTTCCACCAACAGTGTGCTAGTGTTCTTATCTCCCCACAATCCCTCCAGCATTTGTTATTGTTTATATTCTTCATCTTTGCCAATCTGACTGGAGTGAGCGAGTAATTTTGATTTGCAATTCTCTGATTACTAATGATTTAGAACACTTTCTCATGTATTTATTGCCTTGCTTGATTTTCTGCTAAGAAATTTCTGTTTAGCTCTCTGGCCCAATTGTTGATTGGATTTTTATGTTTTTGGTATTAAGTTTTTAGAGTTCTTTGTAAATTTTGGATATTAGTCTCCTGTCTGAAGAATCACAAGCCATAGTTATCTCCCATTTCTATAAGTATTCTCTTGACAATTTTGAAAAATTCCTTGACTGAGGAAAAGCTTTTTAGTTTAATGGCATCCCACTCAGTGATTCTTGCCTTTAATTCTTTTGCTTTGGTAGTCTTGTTGAAAAACTCGTTGCCTATTGCCATGTGCTGGAGTGTTGCTTCTAATTTTTTTCTAGCTGTTGTATGGTATCTGGTTTAATTCCTAGTTCCTTGACCCATTTTGACTTGATATTTGTACAAAGTGAGAGATAAGGATTTCTGCAAATGGCTGTCCAGTTTGTTTATAATCATTTGTTGAATAGGCTATTTGTCCTATTGACCAATTTTTGCCAAATTTCAAATGTTTAAAGATTTGTGGGTTTATCTCAGAGTCTTCTATTCTATTCTATTGGTCTTCATGTCTATTTTGATACAAATGCCATGCTGTTATAGTTACTACAGCTATGTAGTATAATTTTAAATCTGGTATTATGAAACCACCTGCTTCATTTTTGTTGTTTAGTAACTTTTTGGCTGTTCTGGGCTTCTTGTTACAGATGAATTTAAGAATTGCTTTTTCTATATCTGTAAAGAATGACATTGGAATACTGGTGTGGGCTGCACTGAATCTGTACAGGACTTTGCAGAATGGCCATTTTAATTAAATTAATTCTGCTTAAACAAGAACATTGAATGTCTTTCAATCTTCTCAGGTTTTCTTCAGTTTAATTCTTCAATGTCCTACAATTTTCATTATCAAGGTTTTTTACTTTTGTTAGATTAATTCCCAAGTATTTTTTTATTAAGAGTTGAGTATTTTTACAAGCATAAATGCAAACAAAGTAACACTATGCCATGCATTTGATTATAAACCATAGTTACCCCCACATTGACTACACTCCAGTCTATTGATTCTTCTATATTATGCCCCTAACAAATAGTTCATCCTTTTTTCTGTAAAAAATAATTTATAGACTTAAATGATTATGAACACAATATTTGACTTCTCATGGGAGTAAAGAGTATGCTACATTGTTAATTGTCTCCCTAGATCCCTCCTTTTCTTCACTCCTTCTTCTATCACCCGGCCTCTCCCTCCACCCTCCTCTCCTACATGTCTATGGTTCCCCTAGATTTTGTGTTGCTATGTCCTTGGTTGTGTCCAATGCATGAGTCTGAGTTCCTTTCACCCAAGCCTGGGATTAGTTCCAAATGAGTGAAAATATTCAACCCTTGACTCTCTGGGTTTGGCTCATTTTGCTCAGCATGATTTCTTCTATTGTCATTCACTTACCTCAAAGCCTGCAATATCATTGTTTCTAATACCTGAGTAGAACTCCATTGTATATATACCACAGCTTTTGGATCCATTCATTGAGTGGAGGGCATCTGATTTGATTCCATAATATAGCTACTGTAAACTGAGCTGCTATGAACATTGATTTTGCTGTGTCACTGCAATATGTGGATTCTAACTCCTATGGGAAAATACCCAGAAGAGGAATAGCTGGGTAATATGGTGGTCCATCTCTAATTTTTTGAAGAATTTCCACACTGGTTTCCAGAGTAGTTTTACCATTCTGCAGTTCTACCAACAGTGTGCTAATGTTCCCATCTCCCCACAACCCTTCCAGTATTTGTTACTGTTTATATTCTTCATCTTTGCCAGTATGACTGGAGTTAGCTGAGATCTTAATGTAGTTTTGATTTGCATTTCTCTGATTACTAGTGAGGTAGAATACTTTCTCATGTATTCATTAGCTTCCTCTATGTCTTCTGTTGAGAAGCGTCTGTTTAGCTGTCTGCCCCATTGATTAATTGGGTTGTTAGTGTTTTTAATTTGAAGTTTTTTGAGCACTTTGTAAATTTTGGATATTAGTCTCCTGTCTGGGGATTCATAGGCAATAATAATCTCCCATTCTGTAGGTTGTCTCTTGACAGTTTTGACCAATTCCTTGGCTGAGCAAAAGTGTTTTAGTTTAAAGGTATCCCACTCATTGACTTTTGACTTCAATAGTTTCACTTTAGTAGTCTTGTTGAAAAAATCTTTGCCTACTCTCAAATGCTGGATTGTATTTATTGAACAATGAAGCAGAAATGGAAGAAGACCTGAGAAGATGGAAAGACATTCCATGCTCTTGGTTATGCAGAATTAATTTAATTAAAATGGCCATTCTGCCAAAAGTGCTATACAGATTCAATGAAATCCCTATAAAAATATTAATGTCATTCTTTACATGTATAGAAAAAGCAATTCTCAAATTGATTTGGAACAATAAGAAACTCAAAATAGCAAAAATGTTACTAAATAAGAAAGATGAAACAGGTAGATTCGCAATACCTGATCTGAAACTATACTATAGAGCAGTATAGCATAGTATTGGTATCAAAATAGGAATGAAGACAAATGGAAAGAATAGAAGACTCTAAGACAAACGCACAAATCTTTAAACATGTGATATTTGAAAAAGGAAGTCAAAACATAACATGAAGGAGTGACAGCCTATTCAACAAATAGTGCTGGACAAACAAGACAGGCATTTCCATCAAGTTGAAATTATATCCTTATCTCTCATCATGCACAAAAATCAAATCAAAATGGATCTAGGACTAGGGTTTAAACCAGCTGCAATATGACTGCTAGAAGTATTTTATCCTTTTGGAGGATATTGTGAATGGGATTCATTTCCTGATTCTTCTTTGGCCTTATTATTTTTAGCATATAGGAAAGCTATTGACTTATGGGTGTTGATCTTGTAGCCTGATACTTTGCTAAATTTGTTTATACATTCAATTAGTTTTTCGGTGGCATTTTTTTTTGGGTATTCCTGGACATAGGATCACGTCATCAACAAAAAGGCATAGTTTGACTTCCTCTCTTCCTATTCTTATCACTTTGATTTCCATCTCTTGACTGATTGATTGCTTCAGCTAGGGTCTTGAGGAATATATTGGATAACAGTGGGGAGATTGTTTTGTTCCTGAGTTTAGTGGAAATGCTTTCAACTTTTATCCATTTAGTATAATATGAACTGTGGATTTGTCATATAAGCCCTTTACATAGTTAATATATGTTCCTTTGATCCCTATCTTCTCTAGAGTTTTAATCATAAATGAGTGCTTGATTTTATTGAAGGTCTTTTCTGTATCAATTGAGGTGATCATATGGTTTTTGTCATTAATTCTGTTTAAGTGGTAACATTTATTAATTTGTGAATTTTGAATAAGTCTTGCATCCCTGGAATTGTAGCCCACTTGATCATAATGAATTATCTTCTTGATGTATTTTTGAATGCAGTTTGCTACAACTTTTTTAAGGATTTTTGCATTGATGTTCATTAAGAATATTCATTTGTAGCGTTTTTTTTAAATGTGTTTTTGTTGGGTTTTGGTATCTGTGTTTTGGTTGTCTTGCAAAAAGTATTTGGGAGAGTTCCCTCCTTTTCAGTTTCTTGGAATAGTTTAATAATGAAAGGTGTTAAGCTCCTCCTCATAGGTGTGATAAAATTCAGTGGTGGATATATCAGTTCTGGACCTTTTGTTTTGGAAGACTTTTAAGTGTTATAATGATTTCAGTGCCTACTATGGGGCTGTTTAGGCTTTGAATATCATCCTGTATTAATTTGGGAGTATTGTATGTGTCTAGAAATTTGTCCATATCTTCCAGATTATTGCATTTGGAAATGTATCGTTTAACAAAATAGGTTCTGATAATCCATTGGATTTCTGTGGGGTCAGTGGTGAATGCTCCTTTTCCTTCAGTGATTTTGTTGATGTGCTTCATTTTTCTTATTCCTTTAGTGATATTGGTTCAGATTCGATCAATTTTATTTATTGTTTTGAAGAACCAGCATTTTGTTTTGTTTATTCTTTTTATTGTTTTTGATTTCATGGATTTCAGCCCTGATCTTGATTATAGCTTGACTTCTGCTAGCTTTGGGATTAGATTGTTTTTCCTTTTGTGGGGATTTGGGGTGGAGATAAGCTTATTTATTTCGAATCTCTCCTGAATTTTTTTTTTTTTTAAGAGAGAGGGACAGAGAGAGAGAGAGAACGAAAGAATCAATTTTATGTAGTTTTTCATGTGGTCTTCATTGCTCCAACACTGCATTGTGTACATGGTACTGGGCTTCGAACTCGCATATTTGTGCATGCTAGGCAAGTGTCATAACCTCTGAGCTACCGCTCCAGACCCCTCCTGATTTTTTTTTTTAAAGAGAGAACAGTGAGAGAGAGAGAGAGAGAGAAAATCAATTTTTTTTTCTCATGGCTTTCATTACTCTGACACTTAGTTGTGTACGTGGGTGCTGGGGTTTGAAGCCATATACTTGTGGATGCCAGGCAAGCGCCCTAACCGCTGAGCCACTGCTCCAGCCCCCCTCCTGATTTTTAATGTAGGCATTCAGTGCTATAAAATTTCCCCTTGACAATGTTTTTCACTGTCCCAGAGGTTTCAGTATTTTCTGTCTTGATTATCAGTTGCTTTCAAGAGTTTCTTGCTTTCTGCTTGATTTTTAATGTTAATTGCTAGGATCATGGTGTCATAGTTTCATAGAACACATTGGATAACATCTACTTATTTGTATTTGCTGAGATTTCATTTGTGAATTAGAAATTATCTATACTGGATAATGATCCATATGCTGCTGAGAAGGTAAATTCAGTCAATTTGGGGTGGAATGTTCTATGGATGTCTGTTAAGTCCATTGGATTTATGGAGTTGTTTATGCTGGAGATATTTTTATTTTTATTATATTTTCTTTTTGCTTTAATGATCTGTCTATTGGTGATAGAGGAGTATTATAATCTCCCAGTATTATCATGTTGGTATCTGTAAGTGGTTTTACGTAATGGAGTGTTTTTTCCCCAAAATTTGTGAGGATGATGTTTCAAGCAGAGTTATTTACTATGGCTATATCTTCCAGTTGTGTTGTTCCCTTTAGTACGATATAGGGGCTGTCTTTATCTCTTCTGATTAAGTTAAAGTTGAAATCTACTTTGTGGGATGTAAGTATTGCTACAGCAGCTTGCTATCTTCAGCTGTATGCATAGTAGATTATTTCCATCTTTTCAACCTTAATCTGTGGATATCATTGCCTGTTTGGTGGGTCTCCTGTGGTTCATAGTCATAATGTTATATTAGTGAGTTCTGTGCAGTCTTGATATTCTTTGATAGTATGTACTTTTATAGAAATCCCTCTGTTTGTAGGTTTTGAGGATTGTTTTCTTGTTCTTCTATCTGGAGTTCATCTTTGAGGATTCTTTGTAGTTTTGGTTTTGTGTTCTTGAATGTTGCATGCTTGATTTTATTGTGAAATGTTCTAATTTCTCCTTTGAATTTGAAGCTGAGTTTTGATGGAGATAGTATTCTCTGCTGCAAGCTGTGGTCATTGAGACAATGAAATATCTCCTTCCAGGGTCTTCTTGCTTCTAAAGTCTGATTT